>QVNZ01005953.1:0-53469 GCA_014825645.1 Pseudomyrmex dendroicus | reverse complement strand
TATATATATACTAGTTATATAAAAATAAAAATTATCACTGAAGTTCATGTATAATCATTTTGCAATGTACAATTGGAAGTGGCTTGCGATTAGTTACATATTTTATCGATATATCAATTTTATCTTATATTTTCAGAGAATAGGGAAAAGTTTATCAGAGTTTTCTATCGCTCTTAAAACTGTTTTAGGAAATTTGGTAATTGTTTAGCAATAACCGCTTGTAGCACAATTTGTGTGTCGTGAATAGAACATATCGTCTAAAATCTTTGATCCGCATAGTACATATCAAACAGGCAATTGCTGTTTGAAAGTGAACGAGCCGATAATATTTTTGGCTATGTTACACATTTTTTCACAAGTTTGGAGACACTATTTCTAATTATTATCTCGGAGTGTTTCCCCTCTTCTTTTGTTACAAGTTAACTTAACATTGGATACAGTTGCACGAAAAATAACAATCTTTATACTTTGAGATTTGTTTTACATGTAAAATCATGCAATTGAAATATTATACATTATATTATTGATAACAACTGGTGGTTGTTATTTAATACTGCGTATTTCAAAATAGCGATATGTTATCTCATTTGAATTCGTGTAATTACTTAATAATTACATCAATTCTATACATTGTTTGAGATAAACAAAACTCTGTTTTTTAAATGTACGCGTGTCTGCACGTCTCTTAAAACTTTAACATAAATTCTGAATATTACAAGAATAACAGAAAATATTCTCTGGATATTAGTTTTTTGTTTTTTACTAGAGATAACATATAGCATACTGTTGTGGAGTATTTCGTTCGTAATTCTTCGTCCTGTCTTTACTACAATTATCATACACATATGTGTATATACGCAAGCAAAGATTTATAAAATTGTCTCAGAATACGTGAATGTTATTTCCTTATTTTTATTCCTTTAGTTAGTTTTTGTAACACACTGACGCGTAACGTTCTGTTGCAAAGTTTCACATGGACGTGTTCTAGCTATAAGCAATCTCCTAACTTTCCTTTCAGGATTTTTCTTATCTTTCACACAGGTAAGCACGATACTTAAGAAATATATCAATATTCTCAATAACATGTATTTGTAACAAATGTTTTAATGGAATATAATGAAGAATTAGAGTAACATAATGAGAACTCAAGCTGAAAAAGCTTATGTTAACATATATCCAATATTATTTGTTACCGTTGCATTTCTCATAATTGTTTGTTTCTAAAAAATACACGACATACGCATGCCTAGCACACACAAACGGTATTCATAGATACCGTTTTTATTTTCTTAGAAATTTCTTGCGTTACATCAATTATTTATTTTGAAAAAATGTCATTATTTGTAAGAATATTGAAACAAACAAACTTTATATGAAAAAGAGAGATTATTACAAATATTACTAATATATCTCACAGTGTGACACAGTTTTTTAAATCTTTCTATCTCGATTATTTTGACATACGATTATATTTACCAGACATGCGGTTTTTTAATATAAAATGTAGGCCGTATGCGTGTGTTTGCGTGTGTGTGTGTGTTGTGTGTGTATATATATATATATAGTATTTATATACTTAATATATATCTTATTAGAAAAATTTTAAAAATATACCTTTGCGTGTATTTATACTCAATATTATAACAAATCAATTATAATTAACGTTTCTCTCACGTATAATTATATGTTTCTTTCGTATATATTGGAATATATGAATAAATTCATTTGTCGTGTAAAAGAAATTAAAAAGCTAGAAAGAAACGATACTACAAAAAGTTTATATAAATTTCATTTCGAGAAAATGTTTATCAAAACATATTAACATAAATTCTTGGTGAAGTAAATAAATTTGCGATACTGTTTACAATTGTTACATATTGCACGTATATTGCTACTAATGTGTGAATATTCAATTCCAAATTAAAATTTATTCTCCACTAGTAATGATATATGACTCTCTCAACAAAAACAAGTTTTTTTTGTTCTTCTTTCGTCAATATATCTAAGCAGAATGCACATGCAGTTTTAGAAATCGACGTATTCTTTACACATTGATTACCGGATGTCATCCGTTCAGAGTCGGAGTGTCTGACAAAGAATGTACTCGATTAAACCTACGATTCTTCAACGACGCCATAGCTTCCATAAGATCGGTCCGTTTGCTAAAAAAGTCCACTATCGCTTGACCGGTTAAAGCGGATGCCAAAAACTGCTCGACCGTTATCGACCAATCGGGATCAGCGGACGATGCTATGCTCGACGGATTTCCGTTACGATCAGGCGACTGAAAAACGTCGAATTTATTGTAACAACAAGATTTGTGTAACTATTTAACCGATTTGATCGAGAATATATACCCTGTCGATAACTGATGAGGAAGCTTGTTGAGCTGCGGAAGCAGCTAAGAGTAAACTGTCTTCAGATTCTTCTCTTTCCACATAGAATTTCTTACCAACATCACCTAACTGGAGTAAAAGTGTACCTACGAGTTACGTATTATATTTTGCTTAATCGCGATTTGTGTGACAAAATCTTTGAATAAAACGCAAATATCTTACCTACGGAAGCGATGCAGTGATACGTCTCTTGCTCCTCGGGTTGCGCTGGAAACATATCGTAAAGAGTTTTCCAAAGCGCTATAAAGTGTCCCTGCGACATTTTTGGCACGGTTTTGAGATCCAACGGACTGTCTTTTGATGCTATCATCGAGCGTAAGCTGCCCATACTTTGAATTTCCCACGATTGATCCCCTTGTTGACTGTTCAAGCTTGTTGATCGCGATAATGTGCCTGTTGTCGGTTCTTCCGCCAGGCTGATCGGCATTTCCAAGGAAGCTACACTTTGCTCCATGTTGTCAAAGAAGTCCGTGGCTTCCGCCGCCACTTCAGCTCCATCTAATCAATTCGACAAACTCTCGATACCATCTTAAAAGTATTTCCCATACATATTATACCGAGTATTTACCTGCCGAATGTGTTGGTGATTCAAAATCAGCGGGCGTAAGAAGTGGCGGTAAATGCAACGTATATAACAACTTTAATCTCTGCGTTAAGTCGGCCGTGGCTGTCATTCCTATAGCTTGTACTAGTTCTCGGAAGTTTAGCAAGCCGTCATGATTACGGTCCATCAACTAACAAAATTACGTTGCTGTTTAATCAAACTGAAGATCGATCTGCGCAAAATGAATCCTGAATGGCTGAACTTACACGAAATAATCGCGCGGAAAGAGATTCAGCTTGAGTGCACTTTCCCCATGGGGACAATCCGCCGAACAATATCCTGAACAAATCGAAGTCTACTTTATATGCTTCGTAAGGAGGCTGAGTCGGATCGTAACGATCGGGTTCAGATTTCCGTTGACTCATTAACTCCTCTCTCACTAAACTAAGCAATTCCTGCGTATGTACACATAGCGCAATTAAAATATTTATATAATTGTGATTTTTTTATACGCGACTATTCTGCATCACCTGCAATTCCTCCATCTTCATGTATTTGTCGGAAATAACGCTTCTAATTACGTTCTTTTCGATCCCATCTTCAAGACTTTGAACCACCCTAAGCCTATGCTTCAGGCGCAATCTTTCTAAAGATACAAAAGTTCTTAATTTAAAAAAATGTTCTTTTTTTTTCAATTAATCTCAATGTGTATAACAGCCATTGTTTGTGAAGGCTTTTTTATACTGTCTTATATTTAGTTTAAAGTATGTAAAAAATATTCTTGCCCTGTTGGGTGATGCGCTATCAACTGGTCGAGGGAATATTGGACCTTCATCGTTAAAAACTCCACCAAGATAGTCAGTTAACAGTTGCATAGCTTCACCGTCATCACGACAATTCAACAACTTATCTTGATTCCATTCCAACACGGTCAATGCTATCTGAAGTAACAAGAGAGAGAGCTGTTTGTTTCATTTTTATCCATTATTTTTGTTAAAATTTGTTTAGCAAAATATGTAAACAGTTATAAGACACACTAGGTTATTGCCTTATTTTTCCCACCTGGAAGATGACTTTTGCTCCATCATAGAAGAAACAATCCATAATATTCACGGCACTACTAGTTGGCATAACGCTCAGGAATATAGTCAGAAACCAAGACAACGAGATAACTTTAATTAAACCAAGCTCCTGTAACTTGGCGTGTAAAATTGGTAAGTGCTCCGCGGCTAATTCCTCTAGAAGACCCTGATCGACGAGAGCACCGACCACTCGCCGATCATAGTAATCAGGCAACAACGATTCGCAAACATTGCACAACTGCCAGAACGCCGACTCCTCGGAGCAGTAGATCAGCAACACCGAAGCTACTATGTTCATCGCCTGGCAATAACCTGTGACATTTATTTTCTAATTACACAAAATGCAGATTTTATACGGATTTAAGAGACAGAAAACCATCGTGTTTACCGATCTGAGGATTTCGGCACGCGTAAGCGGAAAGCACTCTTCGCAGCGCGCTGATTCCGGTATCGGACTGAAAGGCCGGATGCTCCGGTAACGATCTATGTAAATCCCTTTCGATCTCCTCGTTAGCTTGACACGATTTGCCGAGGGATTGCTCGACTAGTGACTTGTACAAATCTGGATTCATTGCCTTTTCGTTTAAAGCACCTATATGTAAAAGTGATACACACACTCTATACTAGTATTATATATATATGTAAAGTTCAAGAGTCCATTTTAGAGTACATTTTGAATTATTTACCAGAAAAAGTGAGCCAAACTTCTCCTCTGAGAGACTGTGGAATTCCCTGAATAACGAGCTTTACCGTTTCCGTGGTTCTGTACATTGTAATACCTCTCCCGTACTCTGCGAAATGAAGTTCCCACTGCTTTTCTTTAGCTTCTTGCTTTAACGCGGCTTCGGCAGTCAGTGGAATTTTAAAAAGTATCATCAATGGCGGTTGAGGTTTCCACTGTTCCGTGGGTTTCGCTTCCTCGCAGTTGCTAATGTTACTGCTCGTGGAATTCGGGGACACGTTATCTTTAGATCTGTACCAAAGGCATTTAAGAAACTTGATTTTCGCATCTTACATTCGTAAGAGTTTATTTTAGAAAATATCGCTCTAGAATAGTGCAACGTACATGTAATTAAGCTTGGACTTTGCCAGAAGCTCTGAGATTTTCTGCACCACGAAATCACGATCGTGTATTTGAGCAAACAGAAACGACGAACGTGATGTTGTAACTAGTATTGATTTATCTGTTCCTGTGCTAGATTGATTTTCGGCTGACTCGACGAGTGTCACTTCCCTCAGAGGTATAACCAAACTCACTTGTCTTCTGACCTACAAGACAAAAATAAGAAAAGTAAAATTTATGCAATTATTTAATATCTTATCTTTTAAGGAAGAGATATTTACCCTGCTTTCGAAACAAAGATAACTTTGCGACAAATATATCTTTCCCCAGACGTATCTTTTGTTGTACGGAGTCCACAAGGTCGCGTCAACGCTACCGTCTAGCTTCTCAGTTCCTGGCAATCGAAACTGGAGCCTGTACGCTTCTGAATGTGCTCGCGCATCCAGATCTCGCTTCAAGAAGGATGGTTTCTTAGGCACGTTTTTGCTATATTAAAAATTCAATGTTTAGTTTTGTTTTGAGCTTTAAAAAAAAAGCAACTGTAATCATGCATATAGTCAAAATGTACCTTAACTTATTTAACAAGTCTCTATCCTCATTGAATCCACTTTTTTCATCAATAAGCCTGAGAAAAATAAAAAACTTGATATATTAATCAAATATAAAAGAATGTAGTTTTGCACACAGATAATTTATTTATTTTCCGTATACTTTAGAAGCAAAATATACCTTTTCATAGCAATATTGATTAATTGTTCCATTAACGAATATGTTTCTGATTTGTGTAAAAACATAGAAAAATAATGCTGGAAGAGAAAAAAAACAGTAATGAGAACCAGTCGTACGAAACATATATTGCACGTACAACAAAATGTGCATAAAAAATATATATACCTCTTTATTGTCACGCGTTACAACACGTATACTATCTGGAACTATGAGAGAATTAGTTTTGCTTAATTCGGTAATGTCTGTCCATCTTACAGTGAGTTTTGTTTCTCTTGCTAATATATATGCATAAAAGCACATGTGGTTTACGGACAAATAAAGCCATCCTTGTCTAGGTAATCGAGATTTCCAATAACTAAAAGAGAAATTATTTTTATCTATTATTTACCATATTTATTTGAGACTATGTTTATATATTTATTGTGTATTTAAAATTCAAAGATACCTGCATGAATAATAATTGACCAGTTTGTCCTCTTTTGGTATATTGAACAACTGATGAAATTTAAAAGACACAGTTTTAAAAGATTCTGGATCTTCTTCTGTGAAAAAAAAAAACAACTCAATAATATTCAATTTATACATCCGCAATTGTTCTTACAATTTAAGTAACGAGTGATGATTCTCTACCATCTGCAAACTGAGAATCCGGAATGTTGTTTGCTATTATAGACTGAACTTTGCAGCAAACGAATTCCGTTATTTCCTCTTCGGTGTCGAATGACGTTAGTGTTGTCATCAAATTCGAGTGGAGCCATTCCCAGTCCTGCAAGATCTCTTCACGAGTCAAGGAACATGCCACTTCTGTAAAGATTCAATGAAAAGACACACAACTGTGTTGTAAAAATTTCTCAATTAAAAAGAAGATATCCAATATATATATTATACCCCAATAAACTTCTGACGAGGGTGTCTGATGAAGAATTCTGAAAGGTGGCGGTTTAGTGTCAAAGACACTATCCAGTGTGCCTACTAGTATAGAGGTAAGACCTTTCGCTTTCCCATGTCCTTTCCGACGTTGTAAGACAAAATATACAGTCGCCTGCTCTGTGATCCTGCATGTGCAAAACAAATAGAATGATGTTACAATATATCTATATTGTAACAGAACATTACAACGCATCATCAAGTGCTTTGCACTCCAGAGAGCGAAGTATTTATTCGCTACGGTGATATTTTTCGCAACGACTATTTAAAGAAGAGCCAAGGAGATTGGGAATTTTTATACATTCGCGATATAAACATCAAGCATCTATATTTGCAAATTAAAATTCATATCAAAGCTTATATATTTAAGTTTATATGCGCTTTTATTTTCACATGTCCGCGAATTATTATATAAAAACTTGACGTAGATAAAATTCTTAAAACTCAAAAGCGCATCTCTTTTAAAAAAAAATTATCTAGCGCTAGAGTGTATGTATATACTTGTTCAATAAATGTCACATAAATTGCACGAATTAAAAGCGCACCGATTCCGGCGATCTATCTTTGTGTGCGGTAACTATGTAATAACTACTGATTTCGACATCATCATTGTGCCGCTTATCAAACATTACTGTGTGTGGATATTCGCACGACCGCGAACAGCACATTTTACGTCGACGTTTTATCACCATTTATATCTCTCGCGCATTAAAAAAACAATGCGACTTTTATTATGCGTTACAACCGCTAATTTTTTTTCCTGCAACACAAAAATTCACTTATTTCAATCGCGAATGCGTAATTAACGCAGCAATAAAAATAGCTGATAACATTCGCAGCGAAAAACTTTCGTCGTTACGAAACTTTTCATCAGCTGTCTTTGACACAATGTAAACATTCGGTGCGACGCCAGTCCGAGGAGTTTTTTAAACGGAGCGGTGGCGATTCGTGCGCGAAGTCGGATCGACCGCTACGAAGTCTGATCATCGGGGAATTCAAAGGGGAGTGAAATGGCATAATCGACACGGCCTCTCGGTTGGTAATCAACACAGTGCATGCGGTCGCGAGTATAATTGTTTTTTTACCAGAATGCGTTGGCGAGCAACACCTCCTGTGGCTTCACCCACATATCGACCACCGTTGTCTGCTTTACGACGCTACATATGGCACTGGCGAGACGAGACACCGCGACACTTAATCCGAACCGGTTGTAAAAATCAACGACGGCGTTTGTCCCGGCGACAACAGAGCGACAAAAAAAATACTCGCAATAAACACCGACTGCGGGAACAACAAGGAACGATTCTCCGTTTCCGCGCGACTGTTGTTGTCGCAGCTCGTCAGCTGCGCGCTCTCGTATTCCCTGGTCGGTTGTTAAGCCGCGAACACACGGAAGAAACTTAAACTCTGAGCAAATCGACCAATCAACATCTTCTCGAATGTAAGCTACGTTCAAAAGTACGTCGGCCTGTGATTGGTTGATTTGCTTAAGAGGATACTGAGGAGTCGCCTTTATGTATATCGTGACAGACAAGACAAAGACCAGTTAGCAGCATATGTAAAAAGAGATTATGTAAGATCTAACGCGTTCCCCACCAATCCCAAAAGGCAAGGGTAGATTCCTATTGTTTCAACGGAGCTTTATCGCGCCTTTTAGAACTAGTCAAGTTTGAAATAAACTGCGCAAATTTTCTCTATATTTGTTTTCTTACTGCAAAATGAGAAAAAATAAAAACCAACTGACACAAGTGACAGCTCTAGATTAATGTGGTATAATAATATAATTAATAACATAATTAATCTAAACGTGTCTGTACTGCAATATAATTGAATGCCAAGATGCATTGTATTCTACAACTCTTTCTTTCTCTTTCTTTCGTAACATTTTCCGATAAAAACACGTGTACAAAGTAATAGAATTTCACTTTCGTGAATTTTTTTTTTTTTTTTTTAATTTGACAACTGACACAATACATTTTATTATGTGTCTGCAGCGTCCAATTGAGGGATTTTTGGTGAGAAAAACGGTTAGAATATTCTCCCCTCCCATGGCAGTGTGTACGGCGATGCTCTCCATCTGCATGTCACAGTGTGCGTCTCGTGTGTGTATGTAAACACACTTGTGAGATGAGCGATTGATATTTCAATTGTAGATTACAAGTACTTATATCGTAAAAAAACAAGATAAAAAAACCATCAATTGCGCGACAGGCGCGTATCTCGGCGCGTATGACAAGCAAGAATAAGTAGATATCGTGAATGTAAAATAAATATCGTGAAAAAAATATCAGCGCCATTAGGGAAGATACGCGGATGCCGTTATTCGCGTATTGTTCGTTAAGCCGTCGTTCAAGTAACATTGTGTTCTCCTCCTTTCCTCGAAGTTAGCTACCTGCATTTTGATGACGATACGTCCGTGAGCACGATCAAATCGACCTGACGACTTTCCTAGGAATGAGCAGGAGTGAGTAACACACCTTCGAGGCGTAAACTTCGCGGAGCGTTTAGGAAAAGTGAGATACAGCGAGATCATTCAAGAGGAGAGAAAAGACAGACATTTCTTACGAAGAGAAAAGACGTTCATCGTCATCGAAAGCTCGTCAAGTCGTTATTAGGATGAGCTATCTAAAATCGATCGGCACTGCCGTCATCTACGTCGGTCTGTTCCTGACCGTGATCACGTTCATGCCGGGTTTGCCGCCGGAAACGGAGTTCCAGGAATACAGGTATATGATCGCGCAAACGAATTACAAGTTGTACGAATTATACATAATAAGTCATACATAAGTTACAAATCACCGTATATACATACATAGTTGCAAAATATATTTTACATCATATACGAGAACGGACTTTGTTTTCTTTTATCATATATAAATCACAGTATTCAGTACTTTTGAATAATTATGCATAATTATAAGTCGTACATAAGTAGTTACGAATCACCGTACATTCATAATTACAACTCATATTTTACATCATATATACAATAACGGACTTTGTTTTATCGCACATAAATTACACCGTTCAACACATTTTTTGTATTTGAATAAACAAAGTGTTTTCGTGATAGGCCAATTTCGCCGTTGAATTTGTATTCAGCGATTAAAAATCTAAAGGAAAACACTTTTGTTTTTATTCAGGTCCCTCGAAAAAGATCTATTTTTGTAGAACTGTGCTGCATCGACTGTTACAGCTTCGCACCGCCGCGCGATCTCGATCCCAAGTTGGGTCCGAAAAATCTCACCGGCACCGAGAAATTGTTCGAGAATAAAATTTTTGGACCAGAAGACTTTGCCTCATACAACGGTCAGATTTACACCGGTGTTCACGGTGGTTACGTTATGAAAATTGAGGAGAATCACCTCGTACCCGTTGTCAAGTTCGGGAAGCATTGCGGTAAGTTGTTATGCACAATGATCTATGTGTGTGTGTGCGTGTGTATATATATATATATATATATATGTACATAATCTCATACATATGTGATTACTGTGTATCGGACGTGTAAATCAAACGATTATTCAGAATAGTTCCAGGCGTCATTGACCTGTTCAGTTGTTTTTTCTAAGTCTTGATATGTATCATAGACATAAAGTTAATTTATATGCTAATAACTTCGCTAGAATGTTTGACTTTGCATCATATGAATTACCTATTTAAGTATTTAAAAACTGAAGTTTAAAAAATCTCAATGAAGAAGACACTTTGATCTTCTAGTTCAGCAAATTTTATATATTTTTTTCATTAGATTTTCTTATTTTTATTTAAATCAAGAAATAGGATTTTATAACCGTACTCGCCAAATTGAAAAGGCGAACGGAATGCGAGACACGTACAATAAAAAATATTTTCTTCGCGCGTACAATTAGCGTATGGCTAAAGTCTAAAGTTCTTGATTCCAGCTTTATACATATTAATGAGATCATAAAAAATTCATTAATATAATTAATATATTATGCATGACTGAAAGAAGCAAGGTGAACGAGGGTAATTTTTTATTTTATTCGGAACAGAGTAGATAACATAAAATAAGATAGACCGATCAAACTTGTATTTTTTCAGAGAATTTTTTTCGATTTAAGCACAGAAGATAGATATGTATCAATGCGTATGTGTGTGTATATAACTAACTTTATGTTAGTATAACTAATGTTGTTTATTTTACTTATATTCGCTAAATTATGAAAGCTATTTAAAATTTACAGCTGGTATTTGGCAAGAGGAGATATGTGGCAGGCCGTTAGGAATGAGATTTGATAAAAAAGGCAATTTGTATGTGGTGGATACATATTACGGGATTTTCAAAGTAGATGTTGCAACTAAAAAGTACAAAAACATAGTGAATATCTCTAAACCTATTGATGGAAAAGTTCCAAAACTACCTAATAGTTTAGATATTGCAGATAATGGAGATTTGTATTGGACTGATAGCAATACGGATGTGCAACTTCATGAGTTAGTGTTGGCGATATTATTAAATCCATCGGGAAGGTAAAGAAGTGTAAATGCTTAAAGATTGTCTCAGATGTGTGTGTGTGTGTGTGTGTGTGTAGTCATGTATAAATATACGAAAACTATATCATTTGCAGACTTATACATTATAATGCGGCTAAACAGGAAAACAAAGTATTAATGAACAATCTTGGATTTGTAAATGGAGTTGTGTTGAGCGATGATGAAAGTTACGTGCTTGTAGCGGAGACAATGAAAAGTCGTATCATGAAGTACAATTTGAAAGGACCAAAAGCAGGAAAGCAAGAGATTTTCATTGAAGGTTTGCCAGGTTTGCCAGACAATCTTGTGAGTGACGGGCATGGTGGCATCCTCGTCACTACGATAATTACTATCGACTCTGAACATCCCAATCTCAGTCAGTCTCTCGCGTCACACCCGTATTTAAGAAAAATGTTAGTACGATTGCTCATGGCGATGAGATTACCGTTTAAACTATTGCACGACATCTACCCGAATACGTACACAGAAAAAGTCATACATGCAATAGGATCGTACCAAGGCATTGGAAAGCTAAGTATTCCGACACATGTATCTTTGGTGTTGAGAATAGACGCGTCTGGTAAAATCATAGAAGCCGTCTCCTCCGTAGATGACAGTATAAGTTCGGTTCACGCACACAAAGGTTATTTGTGGTTCGGTTCTCCGTGGCAACCTTTTATCCTTAGAGTTCCGTTAAAACAGACATTTCCTAGTCTAGCTTCTCAGACAAAAAGTGAGAAACAGTCGACCACTAGTTCGAATAACAAGTCAGAAAGAATCAAGAGAGACACAACTTCTACAACAACAAAGCCAGTCGAATCGAAAGAAACTTCTTCTCAGACAATGCCGAAACCGACTGCCGCTCCGACAACAACACCCAAATCAACCGCTGCTCCAACCACAACCACACCACCTCCTACAACAACACTCAAGCCAACAACAGCTACGCCAAAATCATTCCCTAAGGCTGATAAATCCACTGACAGCGAGAACGTAAAGCCGGAAACTAAATCCGACGCCAAGAAGAAAGTTGACAATTTGAATTCACAAAAAGCGCAACCCGAGAAAGTTGAACACGGAAAAACAACCCGTCCGAGAGATGACCTCTAATAAACAAAAGAAGTAACTTATTGATATTATATTGTGATATTATTAACACACTTGTTGAATGAATACACTCCAGTTTTATCACATTTTCAATGACGAATGGGTTAAAGGTTAATATATATACATATACATATATAGATTGTCGATTTCTCAGAGATGTAGTCATGTCGTTAATATTATAATTAAATCGTGTACAACCAGTTATGTAGAGTGGCCTATTGTTTTTGCCACAATCTGAATGATATTTTAGTTAACTTCGTACAACGTGATTTCAATTTTATTTTTTCATGCAGCAAATATGTTTTCCGATTACACATCACAATTGAATACTACTAATTATCTGTGTATATTGAATAATGAAAAACGCAACAACATACTGATAGAGAGAAATCCATCTTTTATTATAAATTAAAGATTAAATAAGGCTGAGAGAACATTAGGGAGAAATATATACTAGTTGCTATGAATGTGAGTGCTATGAATCGTGTGCATATATATGTGCGTATATATATGTACACTCACGTGTGCGTAAATGAACACAAAGTGAAAATTATTGATTTTGCAAATTTTATTACATATGATTTCCAGTGATAATATATATATGCTACTTTTCATACTTTTGTACATATATATATATATATGCTATTTGTATGTACATATATATATATGCTATTTGTATTTTGAACTTTTGTTTTTACAAGATGAAAGAGAAAACACTTCTGTTTTTTTGTTATATATAAATTGCATGTGAGATTATAAGTTTTAAATGATAACCGATAAGAAAACTTAATAATCGACCAAATTATCTCGAAGAGTATATTAAGATGCAATTTTTTTTTTTTTTTAATTTTTAACTTCGATTCTTTTGCATTCCTGTTTGTGCAATAATGACATCATTTCATTGAGTTAATACCGACGCTTATTTTTTTATATAATTTTTTGTCTGCGGTTGCGGAAGAAGTGTATTCACAAATAATGTTTGTTTTTAAGTTGAGATAAATATGAGAAAAACCTCAATTCTATGATAGTCTAAATAAAATATAGAAACGTCTTTCTTAAATAAATAAAAAAAATATATAAGTTGTGTTTTGTGAATCTTATGATAACTCTGTTAAATATATGATTAGGCACGAGAAATGTGAGATAATTATAAGAAGTTATATAATGTTCGGCTTTTAAATAAAAATTACCTTTTTAAATAATTTGTTTCGTCGTTTGCGTGAATATTTAAGTACACCGTGGTACATTAACATCGTCTAAAGAGTTTTTATGTAGTAAGAATCTTGAAAAAATTTCTTTTCATTTTTTGAAAGGTATATAAAAGAGATTATATATATTCAAATATAATTGCTTTTATTGAAACTTTAAGTACACACACAACAATCTTCTCATAAAATGCGAACTATCAAAAACTATGTTTTATAATAAAAAAAATATGTGTATATAATTGTATTATGAGAACAGATCAAATATTCTTACAGATTAATATGTCTTTGTACATAGGTGGGTAAAAGCGAATTTATTTTGTCTATTACAAACATTTGTATTTTCCACAGGACGGTTGGTTGTTTGACAAAATGCCAATATCCGTTTCTTCTGCGTACCGCCCATTTTTGCGCACTTGCCAGAGACTTGTTATACGCTAGAATTTGTTTGTCCTTTAGCTTTGTACTAGGCTGACTTACGGTACCTAAACCTAATCTGACTAGCTCCTCTCCAAGTTTGAGTGTATCCTGTTTGTAAAAGAAATAATCACAAAATGAGTACAGTAAAAACACGTGACGTTTTACATGTCAACAACGAAAAATGTAAGTATCCTATTTCTCTCTCACTTGATTTTCCTGTCGCACTGAAACAATGCACTCCAAATATTCCTCCTCTCTGGCTGTAGGCACAAACGTTATACTCTTTCCATTGACTATGTACTGTAACCAACTTACACCTAGAAAGTTGATGTGTTGACAGTGTACACATTAGTCACAGATATATTATGATCTGAAGCTAGCAGAATGTAGTGTCGCATATTTTGTTTCTGATACCTACCGTTACTCGTGACATTAATGCCGTTGATTTTTACAGGTAAGTAACTTTTACTGCTAAAGTGAAAGAAAGGCAGTAAGGGTCGGTGATCGACCATCAGTAGAACACCACCGCTTGGTTCCACACGCATTACAGTGCCTTGGAGTGGAACGCGTGATTGCAGGAAATGAGGTGAGACATTGGACGGTTTCGTGAACTTTGCAAACTGGACAGTGTATAAAATGAGAGATAAAACATGAGTTTTGTGCACGAAGAAAAAGTGATACAGTAGTAGTTGCAGTTTAGCAATTAGACTACAGGAGATTCATTTAATATATACACTCACCGGTCTGATTTTGTACAGAGCAACGAATAAACCTGCGCCGGCGATTCCGTAAGTGATTATCTGAAAAAGGAAATATGAATGCGAACGAATAGGCAAAACGTACAAAATCGCACACGTTAAGAATCAAACTGTCGCGTACCTTACCGGGTCCAGTTTCGTCTTCCATCACCATTTGAAAACGTTCGAAAATCGTAGGTGCTTCTTCGCGCGTCATGACTACCCCTAATTTTATTCGGAACAGTTGCTCGTGTTCTCCACAATGAGAGATCGGTTCGAAAATACTCGCACGCGTCAATCGCGATCGTCCGACTGTATTTAACTGCTGTGTTCTAAGAACTGAAAGAGAGAGAGAGAGAGAGAGAGATCACAAATGTTATTTAACCTGAACTCGTAAAACAAAATACATATTGTGTAAAATCAGTAGAACTAAAAAGTTACGAATGAGTGTTTGAGACCTTTACGTGCAAACTAATCAATCATGTTGACATGCAGGATTGTTTTCGAAGTGGAAAACGGAAATTCGATCATTACGTGCTACATGAGGAGTCTCTTACGTGACACCACGTGACACTGATGAACCACTCTAGCGAGAGATCGAGGTAATTCAGATCCGAACTGAAGTGGTTTTACTTTCTTGAGATTTAAAGTCTCGCCGAGGTGGTTCGAATCTCAGCTAGAATACATTTTACACAATAAAATCCGTAAGTTTATTTATAATTTTTGTTTCGTCAAAGACGTAATTGATCATATGCATATATGTACAGAATGCTGGCAACGAAGCGGTTTAGCGAGGAGTAAAGAACACATCTGCATCGATTTTCTCCTCCAGTGGCTAATCAGCGGCTGAAAAAGAATGTCGCGTAGAAAGAAGATCTTCTCACGTGAAACCGATTCATTGTCGGTCATTGTGTCACATGTGATATTGACATTAAATTTTTTTTTTTGACGATTTTTCTCACGCCAGGAAGAAAGAAAATACACGATCGACGAGCGAGATCAAAGTCTGTGCGAAAACTTCAACTTTTCGCACATGTATCCGATTGAAAAAAAATCTTGCACTTGTAACGTGCTTTTTTAGAGAGTGGGGCGTAATCAGATCATTTTTAGCGCGTTCGATATCTCGGCGTTCTATCTCTACAAGTGTCGCAATCTGTTACGCGCGCAAAAGGAAAGCATCTTGATCGACTCCTCGGACGCCTGGCGTGTCGCGAATCTCCATCTTAATGCGATGAGAGACGTGATTCGATGCACGATCCCATTTCTCGCCGGCGAAGACGTGCGTCGCGGGCAAGGCCGCCGCCGCCGCCGCGCGCGACGTCACCTCGTCTGGACGGCTCACGTTGACGACAACGTGCTGGGTGGTTCCGGAGCGACGGAAACGGGCTTCGTCCCGTCGCATCTCTTCCCCGTGACGTGTCGTACGCGAACATGTTCCGAGACGGCCACTATTTAGAAGTGATCAAGGTACCCCGCGTGCAACAGCTGTCAACAGCTGATTGTCAGGCGTGTGCGTGCATGCGCGCTCGCTCGCCACGGAAACATCTGTGAGAAATCAGGCGCTTATCTCGCAAATCAAAATGTTGTTTTTTTCACTTGTGCGTATATAATTATGTAAAATTAAAGGAAAAATTAAACGCATTATATTCGACTCAACGAGCGCTGTTTTATTATCGATTTCGAATTTACGTGAGCATATGCTTGTGTTCGGACAGGCCGCAGACGACTGTCTGGCGACCGCCGTGGTCACTGTGCAAGAGAAAACGGTGGAGATCAAGAATCGTAAGGTTATCACCAACAAGTGGTTGAAAATCGAGGACTGGGCCGCGCTCTACAAGATATTGGAAAGAGCGGTCCTGCGTAACGGCCGGGATGATGGATCGCAACGCAAGGATCGAGGACGCGAGTGGCGGAAATCCACTCGCCAGTTGGAAGTCACGTAATATCAAAAAATCAATTTGTAACACACACATGTTTTGCACACATTCAATTTGGAAATTTTATTAGTTTTTTGTTTACATGTAAAAAAGTTATTTTATATGTAGTTATATAATTAAAGTTGTTTGTAGAAATAACAATTTTATAACATAAAAAAAATTATATTGTATCATGTTTAGATAACGTTAATCTAAAAAATAAAAATAAAAAAATTAATTTTTGTAAGATCACGAATTTCTGTCTTGCGTCATTCTGAAATTTAACAACAGGTACACGTTTGAGCATTCGGAATCCGCGATCAGCGCGACGTTTCTGCCGACCATCAAGGTGCACGTGTCGCCGGCTCGGAAGACACCCGTGAAACGAGAAACAGATGACGAGAAGAGAAGCAAGACGGAAACCGACGAGACGAAACGAACGAAGGAAAAATCTCCCGATCGAACGACCGATGTTAAAAGCGATCGTTCGAAGAAAATACCGAAACGACAAATTTCTCCGACCAAGATTGAAACCGCTCCGACGCACGACGTTACGTCGCGGGAAGATCTCAGGAAAAAGAAAATGAAGAAATACAAGCTGTCCGAGAATCTGGAGAACGCGTCGTTGGAGGAATACATTCCAGACGCGCCTAAGGCGAAGAGATCGTGTCCGGACTTCAAGTACGTACCCAGTCGGAAAAGCGCGCTCGAGGGCATGCGATTGACATCGAACGAGTACACGCCGACTCAGTGCGACAGCAAACACGTGGTGACGCAGAACGTGAACTACGTACCGAATTCCATCGAGAAACTGGAGGCGGTTTACGAGACTTACGAGCCGTGCGCCACCACGGTGATTCCCGACGCCGTTCTGGAGGAGTACGTGCCCAACTCCAAGGGCGTCAAGTCTGCCGTAGAAGAGTACGAACCCGACTTCAAATCGCCGTGCAAGCTGACGTTCGACGATAGTTACGTGCCGTCGAGCGTGCAAAAGAAGAAAGCGACGAACGACTCGAGGAAAACACCGGGCGGCAAGTCGGGAAAGCTGAAGAGGCCGGAGCGCCGAAAAGAGACGCTGAAAAAAAAGATGAGTCTTTTCTCGTGAGGCTTTTATCTTTCGCGAAATTAACATTTGGTATTTGTGTAAAAAATATTTATTTTCTAATGCGTATTTATAGAGCGTGAGTACGAAGGTCCTATGTATGTACTTATATAGTGATATAAACATCTGTACAATAATAAAAAAAAAAACGCTTATTCTTAAATATACGATCGCATTGATTGATCAATACAGTTGCAATGTAAATGTTGCTTACAATATGTACATCAAATCGATATATTAATTCTTAAGAGTAAAAATATACTACTCTTAGAGTGGGCGGATGTATCCGCTCGGCAAAACCTGTAACAATAATTGGAGTTTGTAGGATTGGAGTCAAAAAATTAAAAATTAAGCTCAATATGCGCAATCACTCAATAGTTTGAGACCGAAAAGAAAGTTTCGGCTCCTACGCTTGTAGTTTTGTCACTTTTAAATAAGTACCGACCACACGAGACGCTCCGCTGTTCTTCTAAAAAATAGAACGGGTAAAACTACTTGTTTGAAACAAAATGTATTTTGCTTCTCCAGTTGAATCGATGCGCTTCTCAATAATAATCAGTCTTTGCGGATTATTCAGCTTCGTTGTCTTCGGCTTTGCTCGGAGGATCTTCGACTAAATTCTTTATAGGCTCGTACTGTTTGTTCTCAGCGGTTTTCTCTTTGGATTCTTCCGTCTCGACTTTCTGCTTCTTTCGTTCCGGTTCTTCATTAATTTCTTCTTCCTTGTCGTCTGCATCGTCGTCGGCGTTCTCTTTGGATTCTTCTGTTTCAACTTTCTTCCGTTCCGATTCTTCGTTAATTTCCTCTTCCTCGTCGTCAGTATCGTCGTCGGCTCCCGGATGAACCGGGATCTTATGTGTCGGACTGCCTGTTGTTTGCATCGTTCCCGGTTTCTGCCACATCTTGTGCGATCCCTGAAAACGAGAAGATCACATCGAAGAAACAAACACCGAGTTCTTCTGTAAAAAAAAAAAAAAAAAAAAGAAACCTACCTTCATTCCGCTGACTTTGGACATGTAATAATCGTAAACAAACTTGGCCATATGCGGCATATCTTCGATCTCCATCGGCATCGTCGAGGGAACGGCATCGTTCGGCCGGTCGGTGGGATAAAGTTCCTGTGGCAGTAACTGCAGCTTCAACGGCCTCTGCATCAGTTGATCGAACGCCGGCGTCAACTCGAAGCAGTTCTTGAAGAGAGACACGCGGGCGAAGACGTAGAGACCGAGACGGGCGCGCGACATCGCCACCACCAGACGTCTGGCGTCTCTCAAATGACCGACCGCGCGCGTTTTCACCAGTGACAGCAAGATGTAATCGTTCTGTTGGCCTTGATACTTGTCGACAGTCGTGACTTTGTTCGGACGGCCTATGAGAGGATTGTTCGCGCATCGGATGTTTATCACGTCTCGTATCAGATGCTTCTGACCGTTATACGTGGTTAAAATACTGATCTTATCAGCCGGATATCCCAGCAGACGCATGTACATGAACACCGCGACGCAGTATTCCGCTTCGGCGAGATTCTGGTAAAAGTAAGCGCTGGGCTCGCTCTCTCCAACGCCGTTGAAGTCTTCGACGTTGACCAGTTGAAAATCGTACAGGAAGCCAGCGTTCGCCACCAGATACTCGGGGCTACGCTCCACGTGCGCCAAATTGCCCAGCTTCTTGTAGCGCCAGTTGTAGAGATTGCAGATGCTGGGTCGGGCACGACCCTGGCCGTCGAGATCGACCGTGGGCACGCCCAATCGCACGAACCTCGCGAACAGCGACTGCTCCATGTTGGAATACTTTTGGAAGGCCATGTTCTTGATGACAGGCGGCAACTGATGATGATCCCCTATCATTATCCAACGCTTTAGACGATTGTATCCGTCCTGGGGATTCTGCAGCAACAACGGTATGAAAGTCTCGATTTCCAGGATCTGCGCGGACTCTTCCATGAGAATGTTGTCGTACTTGAACCCCATATCAACGAGTTCGCGTCGTTTGAGCGCCGCATGCGTACAGGTCATAGCGATCACCTTGGCCTCTTTCACGAGCAAGTACTTTGATCTGTCGAGACCTGACCGGAGCAATTCGAATGCGCGAAATTCTTCTAGCTGAGTGAATATCCTTTCGATGTATCTGTGGTAGATAAACACAATCTTGTTATAAAATCAATTATGAGACCGATAAAAATGTAATTCTTCATTTCAAAATCACGTTTATCTAACAGTTTTATTCTTACCTGAAACAACTGCGCGCTATTTTAAGATCTTCTTCGTATGAATTCCGTTTAAAAAGCGGCTGTGGAGCGTTATCGAAGAATTTGTGGAACGGAAACTCTTCATCGACTATGGAACACAGATCGGACTTCTCGCTTGTGTGTTGCCTCTGCTTCACTCTGGCCTCGAAGCGGTCCCATCTTGTGGATACTTGATACATGAAGAAATATCCCGCCGTTTCGCACGTGTACGCGACATCGCCTTTCACATTCAGAGATTCCTGAAGAAGAAAAAAAATTATATTGCAACAACCAACCGTCTCGTACATTAAATTAGTCTGAAAAAAAAAAACAAACTAGTACCTGCAATCTCTGAACTTCCATAAGCAGATCCAAACGTTTGGCGAGAACATAATTGACTCTGCCATAACGACTGAAATCTTTTTCGGTCTCCAGAGCTTCCTCACCGTGACCGAGACGCAGCAGATGCCGCTCGTCAATGTCCAGCGCCATTATCTTTTCGAACAGCTGATTGAGCGCTTGATTGGAGTGCGTGACAATCAGCGTTCTTTGATTTGGAAAATTGTGATACAGATTCGAGATGATCTGCACGGCAACGTCCGTTTTGCCGGTACCGGGTGGACCGACGACCAGCGTCAGACCAGGCTGCATCCCAGCGCGTATAGCTTCGACTTGCGTCGGCGTGAAGGGAATTTGATTTCTGCAACGTAGAGACACAGATGTTTTTTCGCTCACAAAAAAAATATATACAATATAAAATGTCACAAATGCTCACTTTTTTGGTTCGTTCGCTCTGTATGGACCTCTGCTAGGCGGTACGTGCGGCTTAACTCTGATGATTTTTTTGACAGGTTCGTCGTTGTGTTTCGCGAGTACGTCTTCGAAAGTTAACAGGAACGGCCGCACAAGATTTCCCTCATCCTCGCGATCCGTCTTGATCTCGTGCTGAGGAAAACTGGCTCGCAGGTGGTCTATGTCGAGGAACGTGTCGTTGAAATCCATCGTCGCAATTTCATCTGGCATTCTGTTGCGTCACACATTGAGTCAATTTCGAACGATCGGACAGGCGCGTCTTCATTGTAAATTGTACAGAGATACATATGGATAGATAATAGATTACCTGGAATAACACGCCGCGCCGGGATCGCCGTATCCCAAGATTATATCGTGCAGCCAGTCAGGCACAACGCATTCAGTATTCATGAGCTCTCTTATGGTTTCTAAAACCGCCTTGAAGTTGTTCTCCTTAGGTTTACGTCTCATTATAATATTAAATCCCTCGTATACATCTTCGCCGCCGTGGCTGGCGTTGTCCATATCGATTCGGTATTGATTGCAGTCGAGCCAGACTCTATAGGTTCGCGAATCGCCCGGTAGAATCGGCCTCGGCTCAGGACCGTCCTCTATCACCCTGCCGTTAGAGTCGAGCATACCCTCGACCTCGCACCCCCGCACCGTCGTCAGACCCACTTGAGGCACAAAAGGGAGCTTGTGACTGTACTTCGTGCCTGCAACAGCACGCAACACTCGCCTGAGAACTCGACGTTATTTACATTATTATTTATGCGTGCGAAAAAATCGTGCCGTTTGTTTGCGGAAGCACATACTGCTCTCGTTTTTCTTACAAAAATAAAAATTTTTGTTTTGAATTGAAGAAATGATTTTTTTTTCCTTTACCGATGGGATTCGGCGGCTTGACAGTCATGAGAAAGCACACGTCGTGCTTGCGAAGATTCTCCCATTCGGATTTGATCTCCTTGCGAACGCTGAGATTTATCGTCACGTCGGCGCGAACCCTCGACGGTCTGTTCTCGCCGACATTGGGCTTGGCCACTTCGACCACCGCGAACTGCGTGATGGGCTGAGCCATTCTGGCCCAACCGCCGAAATAAACACCGCCGTCCTCCGCCTGCCTGCAAAAGAAAATTGATTTGTATTTTTATTCTTGCCAAAAATTATATGAGAATGGAAAGAAAATTTCCATTGTATTTTTTTTTTTTTCCATTAAAAGAGAATTAAATACGACGCATTTGTTAACGTACCAAGGACTAAGTCTGCTCACGGCATCCTCGATGTCCTGCCGTATTTCGTCTGTAAACAATCAGATATACACGTTAAAATTAATTAATTCCAACTAATTAAGATGGAACGTGAATGTCAAATGGAACATTTAAATTCATCTTTTGTTTTACACGTACACGTCGACTCCAAGCGAAAGAGATTAAAGTTCCGCAGCAAATAATCGTGCAACGTGAGAAACTGCAGATTGAGTTTCGGCAGCGCGAGACAACCCTCGCCGGAAAAATACTCGGTCGGGACGATGCTCTCGTTCCAGATTATCTCCTCGGTCGGATATAAAGGCATCTCATTCAGCTCCTCGAGCTGCGACGGCCTACGCTCGTGTCGCGATATCTGAAATTAAATTATAAATGAATCCCGCGGCCTCAATTTCTAGATGCTAAATCCGTTCGCGCGGCGTCTTTTCTTCTTCTTCTCGCACTCACCAGCAGCTCGCGCAGAAACTCTATGTCCAAGCGGTACCAATTTTCCTCCTGTTCCCGTTCCCTCGGCGGCACCAAATTCAAGTAACTCGCGATAGACCGCAGCTTTTCCTGACTGAAAATCAAAATCAACATCGATTCGCATCGTCGCCAACTGTTACGATTACACATTTTCGTACAAACAATCAGCAAGCGGCGAAAATACTCACCTGAGCGAGCCGAAGTGCTTGTACAGAGCGTCTCTGACGTCGACGCTGGCCACGTTCGCCAACGCGAAGCTCCTCAAGTCCGGGAATTTTGCGAAAACCGCGCTCTGAAGCAGAGATTTGACATTTTAAAACGACAATTGTATTTAACATGAAAGAACGTGCATGTCGACGACATTCCTTCATTAATGACTCGACCGCCGATGATTAGTAATCATAGCTTCTGAAAATTCAGATTCCATCGTAAGATATTCGACCGGTTTGCGAAAACGAGAAGCTAAATATCATCGGCCGTGAACGAAAACGAGAAGAGACAACAACGATGTTACGTTTAAAAAAAAATTACACAAAGATGAAGCATCTCTCTCGTGGAATTGACGTGGAAAAATCGGAAAACTCGTTTTCAAACGGTTCTCAGTATTTCGATGTGATTTCAACGCGTGTCTCAATAAAAATCGCGCGAATTCTCGTACCTGAAGCGATGTGATTTTCGCGTAATGCAACTGAGTCATGTCGTGATCTGTCAGAGGGTTGCCGGTCTCCTCGCTGATCTCGAAACGAGCGTAAAACTTGAGCATCTCCAGAAGCTGCAATCAAACAGCAGAAAAGTGATTTTGCAGATTTTTTTTTTTTTTCAAAGAATTCAACGTACAAATAATTTTCATTGTGTCTTCGTGTAATTGATCGCCACGTATACACATATATAGAAACCGTAACCGGTTGTGCAAAATGATAAAACCAGAATCGCCGAAGTAGCTGCATTTATGATCGTCTTCGGACGAGTCGACGTGTAGATCAGCCGCGGGCGATGTTTAATCGCCGTTTTATTTCTCTCTCTCTCTCTCGACGAAAGAGGCCTTTTTTGACATTGTGGTCTCTCGCCGAGCCCGAGTCGCTACTCGAGGCGGCTCTGACATTTGCTCTCTCCGGTTTATTCGTCAATTTGCAGAAGAGCTTTTGGTTTTACAGAACACACACACCGCGGAAGCGTCAAACGTCCAAATTAGGGAAACGTAAATCTCATTTCTTAAAATACTCAATGATGTTCATTCATGCATTTTATCGAGAAAAAGCTACGAGATTGACTCTACAACTGCGTCTGAAGGAAATTCATGAGGTTATTCGCGATAGCAATTAATCACGGGACAACTATCAGAAATTCCTATCGTTAGCAGTGGCCTTGTGAAAGAAATCTTTGAAAGATATAATTGTGCATATTACACGATACAAACATGCGGTTTTTTTTCCTCATATATTTCATATCTTCTCGATAGAAAAAAAAGGGCGATAAATTCACGAGACTGACACAATTTCTTTCCACAACTCTTCTCACTTTATTCTCCCGTTGTCGCGCGTTCTCTCGGTCACGTGGCGGCGCGAAACACTCTTCCCTTTGTGGTTTTTTTTTTTTTCGTTTTTCTTTCGTAAACAATTTGGAAAGAGAGAAAGAACAGAACACACGACAGTCTCCCATTAGCTTCGCGTCTGTTGCATTTTTCAAGAAAAGCTACTTTCTCGTCACGTCTCTCTCCCCGTGATCTCTCCCCCGTCGTTTCCGATATGCATCAGTTGGACGACGAAGCCGTCATCCTCTGCTTCGCAGAGGACGCGGGAAAGAAGAAGAAAAAGAAACAGAAAAAAAAAAAAGAAAATACACGACTCGATCACACACAAGTTTACCGACGTAAAACATAAAAAAGTGGGAGAAGATTCGTGCTATCTCCAAGCCAGCGCAGAGCCGCAAGAGCGAGCACGGCCGCGGCGAAGAGAACCGTCCCGCACCAGTCGGAGTTCAGTTTCTCTCGTGGCTCAAATGCGCGCGAACGCCGCGACACAACACACAGCCACACCGCCAATCGGCCTTCTTATCAAGGTGTCGAACAGTTTATCGACAATTAAAACACGCGATTTCTGTGTAAAAATACAAATAAAAACGCGCTCAACTCGAGGACATTTCTCGCGATTCCGATAACGTTCCGGGTGCAGTCTCGAATGTTCTGAGCAAATAAGAGAAACGTAATTTTTCCGCGACGTTCTTGTCAGTTTTCAGAATGTTCATGTTGAAGGTGTGAAGGTTGAGATTCGCGCGAAAATCGAGTCTTCAGAAACGAGGAAGAAACGCGACAATCAAGGAGGAAGCTGCGACGAAGAAACCGCACGTGGCGTATCTTGTCAATATTAGTTTCTCATAGTTCCCCACAAAAGTAACTCAGCTGCAAGTTCGTTGACCCCCGATCGAGTGCATTGGATACAGTTGGCGGGTTCGAAACGGAAATCCCTACTCTTTCGTCGCCTTGGTCGCCGCGGCGAAAAACAGATTTGGAAGGGAAGAAATGCGGTAACGAGACCCAAGACACACACACACACACACAGATAGAGAGATAGAGATGTTGTTATCCGACGTGAGTTGCAACAGGCGGTTAGGCACGTCGTCGATCAGAGGTATGTAAGCTTCCTGTTTATGCTTCATCGCACCTTCGATCTCTTTGCGCAAAGAAAAAAAACTTACGATCCTTCGCGCGCAATTAAAAGTTCTCGTAAAAGAAAATCCAATTTTTGTCGGTCAAATTGCTAACCGATCGAATTATCTGTCGATCAAATCGAATCTCCGGAGTCGTGCTGGAGATCGTGTGTTGTACACGACCTCCAGATACGATATCTCGAGACTGTCAACATCAAACAGCTTCTAGTTCCATACCTACATAGTTGTTGATAATTGTGCGTATTTTTTCGACTCGTCATTCTTTACGCATGTGACAACGTAATTTTATATCTTTATTAAATATTAGTTTCAAATAAATTTGTTAATTTTTGAGAAGCGTCCGCGTGCGCTGAAGCGTTTCCGAGAGAGGATTTTTCGATACTGATCACTCGATGCAAAGAACAATTTGTAAACGATCGATTTACGCGTCCACACATGTCGTGCGAATTGAATTCAACTATCGTTTCACTCGAGTTTGTCCAAGTGTTGATTCGCTCCGAGAAAGAGATTGCACGAGTTCGCAATCGTCATCATTATCGTCATCCTTGCGAAGTTCGATATTTTTATCACCGGTACAATATGTGCAAATACCTATCAGGTTTGCACGACTAATAATAATAACAACAACATCGTGTTGTGATCACACGTTTCGCAAGAAAGCGCTTGTCACGTTTTTTTCGACCACGTATGTTGTTTCTTTTTTTTTTTTTTTTGCAGCGTCTCGGAATTACGTAAAAGCTTCATTAAATACGCATTTAACAATCTACAGATTCGTCCACAATTGGACTTGTGTGTGTAAACTAGTAGCAAGAGACTAGGACACACACACACACACACACGCACATCTGTTTGATCACTCTGATAATTAATTCACCTTATCAATTATCAGAAACTCCTGATTGAAGTCCAACACAACGACTTCGATTCAGAAACACGGAGAAAAGATCGTCGGACGATCGTTTGTAAAGAAATCAATTCCGTTCGTTATTGCACGTAATTTTTTTTTTTTGTCTCGATAAAAGAGGACTCTCTGTATTGAAACGGATAATTGGATCAGTTAGCAGATGCGCTCGCGACAAGAGTGTAAATTCTCTCAACGCGCGCCACATCGTACAGGCGTGGAAACAGTACTTTCACTGTTCGTCTTAAAAAGTCGCTGAAAATTTCGGCTAGTTCCAGCGGAAAAACCACAAATATAAACTGACGAAAGAGAAAAAAAAATCGCAACCGGGATCTGCAAGTAAATGCGACGAGAGATTGACGCTTAGCTTTTATCGCGACATTAATTCTCATTAAGTCAATTTGATGAAAAGATACGCGCCGTATTATGATAATACGAGTTAAAATCTTAGACCGAATCACGCGCGTGCGTGTGTTTCGCGCGACTCCGTAATTCGATATTCCATCGAGATATCTCGCAAAACGAGCGGTTTATCCACATCGAACGTCGGTGGTTCTCTCGTTCGGATGTCTCTCATCTGTCACAAGCGACACTAATGGCAACAAGTCCGAGTGTTTTGTGTTGTTTTTTTGCTCCGTACGCAATAACAAGTTTACGTTTTATTGTCATATCGCGCGCGAAGTGGCACAGTTTACGCGACAACAACAGGAAGACGAGAGAGATTTGTTGGCGCACCTCCTCCTTTTCGTACAAACATACGCGACGCGACGATATGTCAACAACGCCGAGTGCTAATTGCGCCCGATCATTACGTGGCAATTACGTTGCCGCGAAAAACGTGGCAGGCGATCACGCTTACGTTAATCAAGTTGTCATTGTATCGCGGCAAATAAGCGGGAATGATGATTGCGACGCTTGTATTACCGCCGCCTATTCGTAGCTCGCTTATTTGCAATATTGAACATCATCTCTCTCTCTCTCTCTCTCTCTCTCACACCGTGAAACAATCTTCTTAGAAATTTATTTATGCAAAAAACGAGAGAGGGAGAGAGAGACGTTCGCATGATCGTGGTGATTGCGGTAGAAAAATCAGCAGCGACGTGTGTGTCTTGCAAGTGATTTAAAATATATAGTATTTGCGTTCTCAAAAATGGCGTTTGAAGTGGAAAGGAAATGTTAATTAACGTTTCCTGTCGCAACGAGACCGATTGCAACGACCAGGTCACCGCAGATCGACCGCCGGAAAAGTCGAACGGTTAAACAAAGCCGCGTGAAGTGTGCACACACACACACACACACACATGCACAGAACGGCGCCACTAGAATATATATTGCAAAAAAAAATAAATAATAAAAAAGCAACGATATCAGCGGCAACGAGATTATGATGCGCAGCATCTGTAAATAGAAGATAAAACGATAAAAGATGCAAAAGTAAATGAAGCATTTAAGTTCTGATAAGGACAATAAATTACTGGCGAGTGTAGTGTTTGAAAAAAAAAAAAAAAAAAATAAGTAGCACGCAGTTCAAGAGACGAGTGCGAACAAACACACATATCGCGCGAGGATAAAATTGAGCTTTTTGTTTTCTTTTTAAAGGCGGTATCAACATCTCGTCAAATGTGCGAGAGAGAACCGAATTCTTCAGCGCTTATGTAACATTTGCAGTTAGCGTGTGTGTTTCTCTCTCTCTGTTCTAACGAGAACGTGACACAACGCTCGCGATTTTTACAAATAGAATATTTCAATAGATTAAAGATGATTACATGAAATGCAATCTGGAACGTCTAGAGAATTTCACTTTAGCTTTATAAAAAAAAAAAAAAAGAAAAAAAGAAAACAACGAGATTAATTTTTACAATTTGCTCTCCGCGCTTTAATTTGACGCGCACGTTCCGCGCTGCTTCGGCAACACGGGAAAGAGACACGCTCCCGTAAATCCGGGACGATAAAATCTCGAAAGGTACGCGAAAATCGGAGGATGCTCTGTGACCGAGTATCGCGCGCATGCACGTGGATCTGGCGTACTACGTGTTCTCTCAAACACGGGGGCGGTTCGCCAGCGCCCATTAATCAAGAGCGGAGCAGTTATAACAAGAGCCACCCCTCTTCATCTCTTTCCCTCCTCGCGGCTATTGTTTCATTTCGTCGCGCACATCTGCCATTAGTTTAAACTGGGTTACTGGCTAACATTTCTATTGCGCCTGAAACGAGTTCGTCAGGATGAGGCGGGCGCGTCCAATTTCTCATCGTCGTGTCTCTTCGATTTATAACGAGATTCGTTGGCGAAATACGCACGCACATATACAGTTCAACCGCGTAACATTTTCTGGTTTATCGAATCTATGACTTTTTTTCGCTGCGGAAGTCGTACCCCCGATATATTTCCCGGCTTACGATAACATTAATATCACGCGCACGATAAAAAAATCTTTGGTATCAGAGCGATTCTCAAGTGACGCATGCGGCATGTGGAAACTCCCGGCTCTGTTAAGCACTTTGTTGCGGTAATAATAATAATAATATTTGCGAAATGCAAATTCGAAACTGGCCGGGGGAATTCTTTTTCTTCGTTTTACGAGTTGGAAAAGTGTTGTCTCGCGTTTCCGACACTCTTTTATTACTCGCACGTACTAAAACTTCTGTTCTTTTACGGGACACGAGAGGGAGAAGCGCTTCGAAGAAGAGAACGGAGAAAATAAAAGAGAGACGCACAAACGAGACTTAACACGCAACTTTGACAATTTACTTACTCTACACTTGTTGTCAATTGAATTTTTCTTTTCAACGATCTTTCCGCGAATTGTTTTTGTTTACGAAAAATCAATTCTTTATCAATTGCGCGTATACACGAACGTGATGCAATTTCCACAGAATAACGTCGCGCGACAGTTACATATATTTCGAGATCGATCAAGACGCTTTTTTTTCGCGCGTAAGACGCGCGTTTAAACGCGATCGAGATCTGAAAGATGCGACGCTGCTTCGCAGGTTGTCTCTGGTTGCTGCCGTGTCTCTGGCTGCTCGTGAATTCGGTCTCCTCGAATCCATCCCTCGACGTGTCCTGCTGTCCCGAAAATGCGATATGGAATCACTCGACCAATTGCTCGGACGGCTCGAGGATCCATTTGAACTGTCCGTTCGGCATCTTCCTCATCGATCCCGAGGCCATGGAGAGCGACAACTTCACCGTCATCCACGAGGACGACACCGCCTATTTGCTGTCCCAATTCGACGACAGGATCCCGGCAGAGAAGTAAGAATTATTATCCCATACTTCCTTTTCTTATCGCGCGCTCATGAAAAAGAAAAAAGCACGACCGGAGGATGTTGAGGAAATCCCAGGTGTTGCGCGGAATTATACACGCGTTATTTTCGCGCGATTAAACCTGGTGATAATTTGCACGGATAGAATCTTACGTCGATCCGTCGCGCCTCCTAATGACGCCTTGTCCATTGATTTATCGCGCGTATTGTTCTGTTGTTCAGATTCTGCATCGCCAGGTCGCCCAAGAGCGGCGGCGAGATCGCTCTTACGTGCTTCGACGAGAACACAAGCGCGAGCATGTCCATGTGGAAGTACACTCTGGTGTGTATCGTGAGCATCATCTCGGCGATCTTTCTGATCGCCACTCTGGCGGTGTACGTGATACTGCCCGAATTGCGTGAGCTTCAGGACAAAGCGATGATGGCCGCGGTCACCACGCTGGCCGTCAGCTACACCGTTCTCTCCATTCAGCATCTGCGACCGAGCATGCAGGACGAACGCACCACTTGCGTGACTTTCGGTACACGCGCGCATTAATTATTTGCATTGAAAGATTTGCATTCCTGTCACGCGCGTTAGAGAAAGAGTTAAAAAAAAAAAAAAAATGTATCGAGGATTTCTATTTAACGTCTTTTGTAATAATCGAATTCTCGCGATGTTCGCGTAATTTTTGCAACCTTGTCATCCGATTCGTGAATAATTTTCTGCACTTCAGGTTTCATACTGTACTTCTCCTTCATGTCTGCTGTCTGCGTTCTTCTGGCTGAACATTGTGGCCTTCAATGTTTGGCGCGCTGTGTGGTAAGTTTCTTGCGACAGAAAAAGTTGAAGCAGAAAATACTGGATTGCAAATCTTCCGCCAGGAGACACATGCGTTTTGAACATGCGTTTCAGGTTTAAGAACTTCCGGGTGAAGGAGCAATCGCTCTTCTACGCGTATTGCGTTTGGGGATGGGGCGTTCCCTCGTGTTTTCTGATCACCTCGCTGACGATGCATCACGTGGAAGGACAACACCTCAAGCCCGGCTTCGGTGACTAGTTTCTCCACGTAGCGTTTCGTCGGAAACGCGCGTCGATCTTTCGAAAAAATCGCGATCTGATGAATCGGCGCGTAATAAAATGTGCATACTGTGTCACTCCTCGCAGGTCGCGTGCAGACGTGGGCATATTTTTACGGACCGGTCGCTGTTTTGCTAATGTTAAACATAATCTATCTGGGACTGACCAGCTGGCGTTTGTGGCACCAGTATCGCGATTACACGGGCAGCAAGTTGCGAGTCCTGCGATTCAAGTGTCTGCTCTACATCAAACTGGTGCTGGTCATGGGTATCACTTGGATCTTCGAGCTGCTGTCGTTCGCCGTCGACACGAAGATCGAGGAGTTTTGGTAGGCAGTTCTTCGAAATATTCCGAAATATCATCCGGTCGGTTTTACCGAGTTAATCGAATGACGAATCCCTGTCCAGGATACCGACAGATCTGATAAACGGTCTCCAAGGCTTCATCATATTCCTGCTTCTGGTCGCGACGCGGAAGCGAGTGCGGAAGCTGCTGGCGAAGAAACGCCCGTGCGGCATCGCCTTTCCGAAATCCTGGGCCGCTTACGAGGACGAGGAGTGCGAAGCGGTGCTTCCCGAAGAGCTCGAGCTGTCGCAGCAAGGATAGAAGACAGACGGAAAAAAATTCTCTTGCCGGAATAGCAAGAAGATTAATTACTACATAGCCAGCAAGAAAAATATGCTTATTAAATCTGTTGCTTTGCCGACGAAACATTCTCGTTAGTGAATGAACAAAAATTTAAGTCTTAGCAAATTTTTCTCGCTGGCCATATAAAACTTTTTTTTTTTTTTTTTTTTTTTTTTTGTATCTCACTTGAAACGTCCACAAGTGCGCAAACTGTCGGGAGAGAGTGCGCGTAAGGAGAAACATCATCATCTTAAGGACAGTCTTTCTCTCTTTCTCTCCAGATGTGTTTGCACGTTACTTGTGCGGTTAGGCACGTTGATATTTCAAATTAACTTGATACCAGATATAATATAGTTTGTACGTGCGAGTTTTATTTTCTTAACGATTTTTAGCAAATTGTGTTATTTTTAAGCGCTGTACAAGAATCTCCGTAATAAATAATTCAACGTTGAAACATCAATCATTGAGCTAAAAATATATAACACAAAAAGACAAATTACTCATATCAGTGCATATAAGTCGCTACGCTTTTTTTTTTTTTTTTTTTTTTTTTTTTTCATACAAATCACTCGCGGAAACACGTGACAACGCGGAAACACGACGACGACAACAGTGTCATTCGACTTATCGCGATTTTCTACGAAAATACGTAAATCCCGTTCACGCTCTCTTTCATCTCGCTTATGTTGTCGTTGGTATTGCACTTATCTGTTAACCGCAATATGTAAATCTGCGAAGATATTTGGTTGCGCAACTAGAAAAGACGAAACTGACGGCGTCGCGATTGACCAGTTGCGAAAAAACACGTTACAGCGGCAAAAGCCACTTGTATTTTGAAAGTGAAGGCTACCTCCGGATGCTCTTTCATGCAATAAATAATTAAAAAATTGAAAAACTTGCAATAAAAAAAAAAAATAAAATAAAATAAAAATCTCTTACTGTACAATCGCATCGTGATTGTGCTCTTTGCACGTTTGATAAAACATCGCGCATCGAATCACAGCGCGTGTTCAGGTAACAAACCTGAACCACAGTTTCGCAATGGCTCTATGTGGCACAGATAATATGGGTCAAGATTGAGTTATGCGTAGGTCACATTTGTTAAGCAAATTGGATCGTCTCGAGACACAATTGATGTCGCCGAGATGAAGTTATTGACGCGTTGACGAGACACAATGCAATATAAATAATTTAAATGTGCAATATCATGAGACAGCTTCCTACAAGTAATAGAATGAGTAGCAACTTTTCCTCGCTGGTCATTTAATAACAAAATTGTTTTCCGTGTGACTTGAAAAACCTATTTCACACACACACACATACACAAGTGTTTTGTTAAAATATAACTGTGTCGAACATATTGAAATATTTTCCAACAAATAAAGTATAGGAATACAAATTTTCCTCGATTCTCCGCTTTGAAACCAAGTTGAATATCTCAACATCTGCCAATTTACGTTGTTACGTCAGGATATATGTTTATCCTAGTCGAGTTCTCTGTTTATTATGTTTTATTCGATTCTATCATAATGACTTAATGACAAAGTGCCAAGTACATGCACGTAACCGAACGATCATTTGGATAAAGAAGATGAAGAAGATGAATAAAAAAAATCGAAATAGAAGATGATATCTAATCACACATGCGGCTCGTGCGTATCAAATGATCGATAGAAATAAATAGCAGATTGGACAGACGTAAAAAAACTTAACTCCGGAACTTCATTGCTTGCGATTAATGAGATACACCGTTAGGATTGGAAACGTAGAAGAAGACGCGTTTTTAACGAAGAAACCGCCGATTAATTTCCTTATACTCCGACTATTTTGCCGCGGAACACAATTTATTTATATTTAAATTTTTATAAGCGCTTGCATAAACACACAAAGAGTTGGTGGCGAGCCCGAAAATGTTTCTCTCATCTGAGAAACTCCGCTCGCTCAGATCATGAACACACACCGATGCATCAGTGTTCGTAATATGCGCAGATTTTCTTAGGAGTACAAGCGACAAAGACGAGCATATGTTATATTTACGCGTGTTGCCACGTCCGAAGTTGAAGGCGCATCGTTTTGTCGGAAAAAAACATGCGGGTGAGCAATAAAAATGGAATGGAAAAAAAAATGCGAGAAAACGAATAAAGAAGAACAACAGATTTTTGAACGACGAGCGTTAATTTTGTATTCGAATGTGTGCGAATATGTGCCAAGTTTTGTGACGTACATACTTTAATATGTAAACATTATTTCTCTTTCTCCCTCCCTCCCTCTCTCTCTCCCTCTCTCTCTCTCTCTCTCTCTCTCTCTCTCTCATCTGTCTTTAAGAAAGCAAAATATTGCGACAGTATGTCGAGAAGATAATATTATTCCACTACTTTCGTAACGCGTAAATTCTTAATTGTTTGCCTAATCGCTTCACGCGGCAATATTTGGACAGATAAGATTAAAAAATTTCCGTGTCACGTGTCGAAGACCGTCCCTTGATGATTCACAACGCCCGAAGGTGTTGAAAAATAAAGACCCTGCTCAATGAGGATAAAGACAAATTTTGTCAGATGTGCAAAATTAAAAGAACAAAAATTAAAATGTGTTTTGAGAATCTTCTTTCTCAAAAAGAATTATCGATATTGTGTTCCTGAGACAAAAATAAATCGGTTTCTTCTCTTCTTTTTTTAACATTAAATAAACCAAACTGAACGACTTCTCCGAGTGTCTAACAATTTAACTTATATTTTATTCACTCGGCGATATAATTGTCGTACATCGACAATTTTCAAACGCTCTCGACATTCACGATAAAAAAAAAAAAAAAATTAACTCTCGCGTGCGCGCAATTGTACATAAGACCTTGGCGATATTGCGCAAAAATATTTCAGTTACTGTAGTTGCTTTCTCTGACGCTTCTTGAATGATTTACATATTTAATATAATTTTTATGGAAATGTCGCTCATGTTATATGCGCGAAAAATGCAATCGCGGAAACGGATCGCGGCGCAAAAAAGCGCGCGTAAAACGTTGCGCCTTTGAAGTGCGCTGCACTGCGGACAAAAACCGGAGATACATACGATCACTCGAAGCAACTCGAGGCCGTCGAGAGCCGTAGGGGAGTCGAGAGTAGGGGGCCCGACGGCGGAGAATAGAAATGTCATGGCGGCGATCACTGGCAGGGGTAGGTAGATAGGTAGATAGGTAGGTAAAGATAGGTAGGTAGCTGTGGAAGACGCTGGAAACCGAAGCAGACCAGGTATGGCGCGATGAGGTGACGTGATGGACGCTTCGCGAAACAATCGATTAGACGCCGCAGCAACAACTTGCGTCTCTCGACGTGGAGAAAGCGAGAAGGCGCGAATGTGAGAAGCAACAAGCAATCAGACCCGAGTGTATTTCGGCGTCATGTGTCTGATAAAGAGCGCGTCAATGTTGTTATTCGCGATTGTCGTCGTCGAATGGAGCACGAGGAATGCGGTGCTCGCAGCCGCGGACGCGGAGACGCGACTCGTCGATGTCGGTAAGACGATAAAGATCGGCAAATGCTGCGAGCCCGAGGAGTTACTGGTGGACGACCGGTGCACTCCGCTGGTGGAGATGAACGAGACCAAGTGGCGGCCGGAGTTCGTGGCGGAGCGTGAATCGACGACGGGGAAGGTACGGAAACTCATCGAGCCCAAGTACGAGCTGAAGATCGGACGGCCCAAATGCGATCCCAATGAGCATCAGTGGAACGTGTATTACTATCCGTCCGGGCCGGATCGCCTGGCGATTCTGCCGACCGGTGTGTTGCGTCACGACATCGTCGACCTGAGCAAAGCCGCGAACGAGAACCGCGGTGTCTACGGCGCCGTGTCCGACCTCGAAGTTGATGTCGACGACGATGAGGAGCACGTCATACATTACGATTACCAGTTCGGTCATTATTGCGCCGACAAGGCGATCCTTACTGGGGATAAGTTGGTGGCGACGTACGCCATGCTCTGCGTGCCGGACGTCACCGTGCATTGGACCGACACCAATTATCTGATGACACGCGCAATCGATCCCGCCTTCCACGCGATATCGATAGCCTGTTACCAGATCGTCGCGGTGGTCTACTTCGTGTTGCCACAACTACGGGACCTCGTCGGCAATATCATCACCAGCATGACCCTCTGCCTGGTGGTTAATCGATGCGCCTCCACCGTCAGGATATTCACAGAATTCGGAAGTCACTTCAGCTTTATCATTGCCGGTACTCGTCAAACAGTTTTTCACTTGACACGAGTCACTTTTCCTCATGTTGAGTCACAAGTCCTTTTAGAGAACATGAACGGTTCTCAGAAGTCATTTTCTGTGAATCAACATAAGATATGCAAAAATATCTCAACAGTTTTAAATTTGTCAAAACAAACAAGATTATCTAATATAATAAATTTGATATCTTTCATATGTGTATCATTTCAGCGAAACTTTACAATTTTCTTTCTTAACGTCAAGTATACGGAGAAAAAATACGCGGTCATATCCTTTCAAATCCATTGACTGTATTTGCGAGACACGCGAAGTCAAGCGCCACAAAGAGACACGAATGAGTCACTCGATCAAGCTGAATGCGACGGAAGGGTCAATTAATAAGCGCGATTAAACGAATAACACTTATCCTACTCCGGAAACAAATTTTTTTTTTCTAATTTTAAACTCGCGTTTTTTCTTGTTTTCCAGACATAATCATGTACGTCTCCCTGATGGCCGCCTTTTTCTGGCTGAGCACTCTGGGCTATTACGTGTGGAACACGTTCAAATCGCGCAACGTTTTCCTGCGGGTGACCGACGGCAAGAAGTACTGCTACTACTCGTCCTGGGTTTGGAGCCTGACCGTCTGCATAGCCGGCACCGCGATCTTCGCGCACTTCGCCCTCGAGACGAACAAGCCCGTCGTGGGCGGCACGAAGTATCCCGCTCAGGAAACCCTGGGCTGGCTCGGCATGTCCGTGATGTTCATGTGCATCATGTTCACCATCGTGATCGATCTGTGCCTGGCGGTGACGACCGCGAACAGAATCAAACGGATGAGCACGTACGGCCGGATTCATCACAAGATGAAGTACAGCTTTCGCATGTTCTTCTTTCTGTGCGGGATCATGACCATCGGTCTGCTCTCGTTGCTGCTTTCGCGCATGCAATACGACGCTCTCTTGTACTGCCATATCGTCGTGAATCTGCTGCAAGCGTTGCTCGTGCTCTACGTGTGCGTGTTCGGTCAGCGCAGAGTCACGTTTTTGCTCGGCAAAACGTGCAACTGCTGCGACTCCGGCGACAACACCGAGGGTCTCGAATGGGGCGAGGAAATGACGGCCATCAACGCGGGTTACTAAGATGCAGAGATCCGCTCTCTGACGTTGCGAGAATATGAGTCGGAGCGCGGGCATCACGATGACAAAGTATATTTAAATTACGCAAACGGAATACGTTTTAAAATTGAAACGCACGTTACATAAAAAAAAGAAACATTCCACAAAATTGAAACAAGTAAAAACTCGGTGCGTGCGTTTACGGATCAGTTGGAAATGGAATATTGCTCACTTGAGTTTAAACTATGCAAGTTTTAAACTATCACTTTAGAAATTTTTAGAATCTTAACTTTATAATAAACGTACTTCGCGCGAAAAGTTTATCGAATAAGCAACATAGTATCGAAACCAAAAGATATTCTTTATAAGTGTGTAAAGTGTGCGGATGTTTTTTTATTCCAGAGAGAAAAAAAGCAGTATTATAAGTGTGTATTAGTGTTGTTGCGTAAGAATAATAGAAACGTGCAAATGGAAATTACTTTAAGAAAGTACGTGCCCGATATGAGATGCAAAAATGGTGGCAATATACGACAATTAATGATCAGGGCGATCAAGTTGAAGAAAAAACATGTGCGAAAGTAAGAAAGGCGACGAATCGTTGAAGAAAATCTTCAACTTGTAAATTGAAAATTGTTAGAAAATTTTTTGAAGCGCCGACACGTGTTCCAATCAGCAAAACAAACAATTGGTGAAATCGCGAAAAACTTCGATAATTCGTGTTTGGTGATCGCATGTGCCTTGAAAGCAAAAAAATTGAATCTTATATGCCTTACAAAAATGTTAAACGCTTTACGGAGACACTTGGTCACTTCGCAGTTCTAACATGTCTAGTGTGTACAATAGCATATCAGTGTTCATATCATTGTCACCACGAGAAAGTTATTAGTATTTTACATGTGAAATTATATTGTGCAATATTTCCCTCAATCAAGTCAGTTGTTTCAACATGTTGCACAATATAGTTATTATATATCGTCACTAATATCTTTAATTTTTATACTTTTAAACTGAATATTCGTATGTAGTATTTATGTGATGATGCGATTTTTGTACGAGAAAATATATTATATCGAAATTGAAATCTCGACTTGTATTATGTTATTAAAGACTCACCTGTCCGAATAAACTCCCTTCTGGGCGACGTAGTAGATTAGACAACTGACAACGCACCACCAGATGATTATCATCCATGACAGTATTGAAGAAACGTCTGGTAGGAAGTAGAGCTTCGAGATCGATAACCAGCTCCAGGAACCTTTCACAGTAGCGTACTTTGTCCGAAAGTAGAGGTCCTGAGAATATACATATTTATAATTAAAGATGTGTTTTAATTGCTTTAATAAAAGTAGAACTTGAGAAAATTTTATCTTTTTTTTCTTATAAATTATATAAAAATATGTACCTTCTAGAGTAACTGTTTCCAATATGGCCATAAATTTTATCATAAGCTTATGCAAGAATCTGCGTTCCCATTCAAGCTTTTCCTTTTGCTCCGGATTATCTCTCTTTCTTATAACCTTCCAATACTTCCTCCATTTTGGATATTTCTTAAATTCAACTTCTCTTCTGCCTTGCTGCAAGGAGATCCACATAGAGAGAGACACCAGCCTTTTGACTTCTTCTCTGACTAGGGATACTTCCATGGAGTTGAAACAATGGTTCAAAAACACTATCAGTGCTGTCTGTTCTTTTAGCTCAAAGTCCATTATGCTCTCTTCTAGGCACGCTTCAAGAACCTTTTGGAAGAATCCGGGAAAGTACTTCAGATTCTTTTCAAAGGCTTCCCAAACTTGTACTCGTTCTCTGAATTTTTCATTCACCATGACAACAATGGACAGAGTGTGAGCCCGCGTGGCATTTTCTGCGTCATAATTCGGCCAGAGGAAGTTCTCCAGGTACTGACTAAATTCCAACATCATAATTCTCCGAATGGAAAACTTGGACGCACATATTTCCTGAAGATAAATATCTTCCACCACGCTAGGACTGAACGGTAGATGTGTGTCTGTTGTGTGCGGTGCCCAATATTTATTGGCAAGCTGAAATAGAATCGTAATATATAAAGAATACAGAGCAATACACAAAGTAACAAAAACATTACAACAAAACAACATATAGGAAATGATACCTGTGTGATCCTGTCCGCGTTGATTTGTTCCACCGTCGGAGCAGGATTATTACTTTTAATAGGTGGAAGATTTTGATTCTCCATCGTATTTGCGATACAAATTAAACACACCACCAAGTTGAATCTAACTAACCTCCATTCACCGGTTCACTATACCTTTCACCGGCTCATCTATCGTCTGCATACAAATTTCACGCAAACACAATCCACACCGATCCACACGATATCACACACGTTTTTTTACGCGAAATACTCGTCTGCAACTCAGTCAAGGTACTTACTACTTGAAGAAGCGAGTTGAAAGTTAAAAGATTCGCGGTAAAGGCCTGTGCACGTAACACAAAATGTTAAGGTCGCAAGCAAATCACAGGTCGACATTCTCGTTAACGTAAGCTAATACTGGCGTGTGATTGGTCGGTTTGTTCACGACCTTACGGCTACGCCTTGACTTCGATAGAGGTCAATAGAGGTCTCTGTGTGCTCTTGATGATCTCTGTAATTAATTAATATTTCCACCCGCACATTATAAAGCCTAGACAAAAAAGAAAAAAACGGTGAACACTTTGACTCAAGTTTTAATGAGGCCGTACATGCAATTAGCGAGCGCGAACGAAGGAACGTTTTATATAGGTTAATCGTAACCTTTCGTTTTATCTTCGTTGTAGCAGAGCTTTACAAGCTGATTCTCTCGTCCATATTACAACGCGATGTTATAACTGGCTGTATGTAATATCCCCCGCTGTCCCTTCGGACGTTTCGTGACAATCGCGACCGATACCAGTGATATGATACGAGTCGGATTAGTTTGATAAAATTATCTTGGAGCGACACACGCGTTGTCGCGGGATCTATGAGCTGCGAGCTTGCAGGGGATGCGCGTCACGGAATCGACGAGTCGCTGTCACCGCCGCGTTCTCTGAGATACGTTTTCTGAACGAAGTTCTTTCCCGATTGTTTGTCAGTCCAGTCGGTTCATCGAAGGAAACTATCTGAGCACCTGGATGATATGGCTGTCGTTGAGGAGTTCAATTATTTGTGCCGTCTGTGCGCAGCCAAGACTGGCATCCTCATACTGGGCTTGCCGATCTTCGAGACCGGTGATCAGATGCGCAACATTGATAAAAAAATAGCGGCCTGCTTACCGGTTCAGGTAAAGTTTCCAATGATGCAATTGTATTCGTAAGAAATAAAAAAAAATAAAAAGTTCAGCATGATTCCTTATTCCAGTCCAAATTTATTAATATCAAGTTTGCAAAGAAAAAAATAAACTTAAATTACATCAATATGTAAATGTATACTTTTATGTATACTTCAGGTATCTATGACAGATCAACTGCCAAAAGTGATATGCGAAGGATGCGCGTCCAAGCTGGATCAGTGGTTTGACTTCCGTGAAAAATGTCTAGAAACAGAAGAAATATTTATGAAAATGTTGAAGGAAATTGTTAAAGAAGATATTGTGCATATGACAGAGTACGACTTGGCAGGTGTCAATAATATCAGCACAATACAAATTAACAGCGAAGATGTAAGAAATCATTCAGCTATAGCTCATGAAACTTCGGAATCCACCATGCACACGATGCGGGTGATGGACGAAATGGATCTAGCCGGTGGCGAACAAGTGGTTTCTCAGGAAGAAATCAGTCAGGACGCGGACATTCAAGTCACGGGCATCGATTGTTTGGACGGCGATACCGTGAGAATGGTCGAACACATGCAAGAAGTAATTGAACTACTCTGTGCTAGGAAAAAAAGCAAAATATATTTGTTCCATTTGATCCTATTTAAACAAAACACGTATTGGATCTTTCTCTTAAAAGATCTGGTTTGCAAACTGCAAATCCTATGTTACAGGTTTCAAATCATCAAATTGCGATACATCTGGAGAACGACATATCTGTGGTGGGAAATTTGGATCGTCATTTAAGTCAGCTCGGAATGAACTATGTCACTTCTATGAGCCCCGAGGATCAGAGCGAGGAGCACATAGTGCATTACTGTGACAGTGTTAAATATGAGACAGGACCAATAAAAGAAGAATATCATAGATTGCAGGATAGATTAATCGCAGAAGAGCCGCAACACGTACTTGAAAACAATGTAAGTATATTGTTTTGAAACAAACAGCTATAATATGAAAAAAACACTCACGCCTGTTTGTGATTCAAATTTGTTGATTCAGGTGGCAACGGATAATTTTGCTCCATCTCAGGTCGAAGCGGATAGCGAGATAGAAGTGCCTTGTATGAATGCAAACGGAACCGGCGAACATCCTTTGAATACTTTTCCATCTACAAGTCAGATGACAGATGTGCCTTGTAAAATAATGGTCAAATACTCGAAGATGGCAAAGCACGCGCTGTTGGAATCGATACTCAACAATCCCACCGTAGACGAGACAGGTTCCCACTGGTACGTGTGTCCGTTCTGCAACGAAGCAGCTCTGGAGAAGACGAATCTGGCCGCGCATTTCGAGCAACACTTCCGTTCATGTTCCTGCGATTTGCACTTCACCAGCGTCGAGGCATTGAATTTACACAAGGAAGAGTGCGACGAGCGTAAGACCCAGGTCGATAAGAAAGAAGGTGACGCGCAAGTGGATGCGACGCTGCAACAAAAGAGCGACGACGGCGGTCAAGCGGAGCAAAAGAAACCAGTAGTGAGGCAAAAGTGGAGCGCGAAGGTGTGCATGGCGTGCGGCAAGCAGTATAGAACGAATTACAAACTGCAGGAACACATGCGCAAGCACACGGGCGAGAAACCGTTTCAGTGCGCGACGTGCGAGAAGGCGTTTCGCAGCAAAATCGGTCTCGCGCAACACACGGCCACTCACACCGGTCAGTTCGATTACAATTGCTCGACTTGCGGCAAGGGATTCCAATGCAAGAGCTATCTCATCGTACACCAAAGAGTGCACTCGGACGTGAAGCCGTATCCGTGCACAACGTGCGGGCAGAACTTCAAGACGAAGCAGTCGTTGCTGGACCACGAGAACCGTCACCTCGGCGTGAAGCCGTACATCTGCGAGATCTGCGGTCGCGGTTTCATCACCAAAGGTCTTTGCAAGAGCCACCAGAAGATACACTCCGGCACGGACAATCGCCAGTATCCGTGCGTGGTGTGCAAGAAGATGTTCGTCAGCAAGAGTTATCTCAATACGCATCTGCGTATTCACACTGGCGAGAAGCCGTATCTGTGCGAGGTGTGTGGCAAGGGCTTTCTGACGCGAGTCGACCTCAGGATTCACTCTACCATGCACACCGGCGAGAAGAGTTTCAAGTGCGAGATCTGCGGCAAAGTCTTCGCTCGACGCGCGGCGCTACGCTGCCACCGTCGTTCTCACACGGGCGAGCGTCCGTACAGCTGCGACATGTGCGGCAAAACGTTCACGCAGTTCAGTCCGATGGCCATCCACAAGCGCCTGCACACCGGCGAACGTCCGTACAAGTGCGACCTATGTAACAAAGAGTTTGTGTCCAGATCGACCATGACGTGTCACAGAAAGAAGCATCACGTTATCAACGCGACCGTTGCGCCAAAGGACGAAGTGTCATATAACGAACAAGCTGAGGTAAAAAATGTCCTTCCGTCGGACACTACGATACACGAAGACACGATGCGATTGAAATCGGCGGAAATCGAAGTCGCGAGCGAAAATAATATGTAAATAGAAATTTCGAGCGCGCAACACACACGCGCGATTCGTAGAGAGGAAACTATTCACTTAGAGACGACTAGCGCGACTTCGTCTCCATAGTGCTCTTTACCGGTGTACATTAAATTTTATATAAACGTATTTTTACAAGAAAAGTTCTTGCGGTAAGTATATGAAAAGAACACGAGATTGAAAACTATTCGCACACGCGACGTGATTTTACGTAATCCGTGTATCCGCGGAGCGATTGACAAGTACCCGAAACGACGTGTAAAAACAATTTTGGCCATTGCAACAGTAGAAGTGTGCGAGCTGTTAGTGCGTTATCAAAAACTCACTGAGAGTTTCTATCTTGGCGAGCTGTCAAATGAAACTTGTCAACGACAACAATATACTACCGTCGCTATCTATTCGCGTTATTTCGGATATTTTTCAATCGCCTCACGTGTGTACGAGAACTGTCAGATTTTGATTTTCTTTTTCATTACATCGCAATTCCAGGCAACGTGAAAGTTCTTTTTATATAAATTTCTAAATTGTTTCTTTTCTTCCGATCATGAAGAGCGTATTTTGTATGACACACATCTTTTTAAATAGTCTATTTTTATCATATTGTTCGCGATAGTTTTTAAGTCGTTGTTCGGACAACTTTAGTTCAATAATTTAAGCGCCTTATTGGAAGCTTTTTTTTTTAAACATATACACACAATATCGCGGCAAATACGTTTATATATTTGCAAGTATTAAATTTTTCTTTATATAGAATTTATGTCATGAGAAAGATGTTGATATTGTTATGAGAAGAAAGTAAAATATTTTCTTACACGCAATAGCCAAAACATTTAAAAAAAATAGCTAAAAAAACACATTTGAACTAAAGGCTGATGCGCTTCTACTATTAAACAATAGTGAATAATGATTTTGCGATCGTATTTTCAGAATTTTGTAATAAGAGAGAAAGAGAATGAGAGAGTGTGAATGAAAGAATAAATGTATTAAAATATTCTTATGCAGTATATATATCTGAAAAAAATTAATAATTAAAAATCAGCTTTCTGCATCACTTAAAATAGAAAATTGTGATATAAATAAATTATATATATATATAAAATTGCAGCTGTGTGAGCTTGTATAATTTGAAAATTGTAACATTACCATTAATAGAAATTATTTTCGAAAGAAAATATAAAGGACTTGACAGTAATGTGGCAATTAATCCTGTGCGTATCCAAGTTGAATAAATTTTTCTTATTCACGGCATTGAATTGAATATTTCCGCAAAATTAATTTACAATAATTTAACTACTATCGTAGCGAGAGGACCAAATATCATGAAATTTGCTTTCTTGACAATGCGAATCCCACGCGAGCTGCTTGGTACGCATGTCAATTTTGCCAGCAGCAATAACGTATTATTATATTGACAATGCGTATGTGCACATATATCATTTTATATATACATATATATATATATATATACATACAAATATATAATAATTATAATATATATATGTATATTATAATTATATATATACATAATTATATATATATATATGTTTATATACAAATTATACACATCGATATATAAAAACACGGATGTAAATAGTTTTGTATGTTCAATTTTTAAAATATTCTTTTTATTATATATACTCTTGTGAATATATATCCCTCAGTTGAATGCAGTTGTTATATATATATGCACAATAAATGTACGTGATAACAACCTTTATACAATAACTGCTGCTTGGTTTTTTCTTTTTTTTTTTTTTTTTGCCTATTTACCATTCTACAATTGACAACGAATGTTTATTCTATAATTTGACATTAACTACCTACGCAAGGCATCGATGACATAATTTATTTATTTGATAACTGTTCTTTCTTGTGTATGCTACGCGCTATATATATTATATATCTACACGGGGCCCCTAAACTGCGAGAATAACGAAAAATCTACCCATCTCCAACAATTTTTGTTTACATGTACCGCATGATCACACCAAAAATTATACACCGTACAATTTCTGTACACATATACGACACAGTACAGTTTCGTGAATATGAAATACATATTATATAAAATTGTAAACGGCTTTTTTTTAAGTAGAAAAACCGAAACTTATTGCGACGGTTTAATAAAGTACAAAATACATTTGTCGTTGTTCAATAAATTTTTGTTTAAGCGTGCGCAGGGGCCCTCCCTATAAATCGGTGGTCGATCATATGTAAACAAATTTTTCTAAGGGTGTGTTAAATACGTATATATATTTACAAAGCACCATAATTTAAAATTACAAATATATAAGGTGTCTTGTGTGTGTATATATGTATTACCTAATGGACGATATATACAATAAACAAGTAAAACTTTTTTTTTTATTTGTCTCGATATTTCCGCTCGTAGAAATCGAAAGATTATTTAAAAAACACAGTTTTTAAAATACATATTGTCACATATAGAGATAAAACTTACAAATTTAACGGAATGCTTTATATGTACATCGATATATGTATATATATATATATATATATATATCGATATATATATGTTTAACACCCTATATATAGTTTCGCTACTCGTAATTATGTTACGCGATGTAGACTTGCACGCGTTTTAAATTTACATATATTTCGTGGAATAAAAACAGAACAAAGAGAGATATTTTAAATGTCTTCATTCATCGCCAAGTGTTGCACAGTGTAACAAAAAACGGATGTGTCTTTTACGAATCTACATATATATATATACACAGCACATACATGTACACGCTTCTTGCGATATTTTTTTTTTAATATTGTGATAATATTGATCCCAAAGCTGCTTCTTAAACATTATGCTTATATACATATTATATAAACTTAGTATAATCACAGCAATTTGTGTAATTTGAAAAGTATCATACTTACTAGGAACATTGACAAACAATATTGAAAATATACATCATTTTCACAAGAAAGAAGCCGACTGTTGTTGAATTGCTCAAACCAATATTATTTAGCAATGTATATATATGATATACACAGTATGTATATATATATAATATATGAAAATTTACATAGATGTAAAGAAAAAAAAATAAGCGCACGTCTGACGTCAGGATAAATATACAGTTAAACTTGAATTTGCTTTGAGATCAGGGACGAATTCATATATATCTCTTTACTGCAATAGCATAATATTACTTTATCACACTTTTGCATTATTGATAAATTGTTACTCAATTATTCCACATGTTCTCATCGTTTATTACGACTTTAAAAATCAATTGCTGTTGTGTGTGTGAATATATAATACCGTCAACATAACACATATCTATATTCTTCTAGTATCTTTCTAGTATAAATAATATATATATTACACTGAATTATTACATATGTATATATATAAAAAAAACTTACTGAAAAAATATAATAAAAATTTGATTATTTTATATGTATATATTTTTTTACATATAGGATGTAGACAGAGCTGTTGTTTTTTTTTTTAATTATCTTCCAAATTTTTGCGCTGTTATGTTTACTATGCGTTATTTAAATCGACCAAACTGGTGAATATTGCAAATTATTGTATTATAAATTGTTTTTTCTTAGCTATATGTAAATACATACGTAGCGTGTAAAGATAAACGTTAAAATTTCTATGTGCTCAAGACATATAAACAACGCGATATAATTATTTAAATAGGATAAAGTCTCTTCCCTTTCTGTCTAATCTTACAGTATATCATGTTGCAATTGCATTAAAATAACAGCAGTGCTAATACACGGACTACTTCAATTGTGAAAAATTATAAAAGCGTATATTGTAAAATAATGTGTGTGAATATATGTCATATCAATGCTCTATTTTCTTAAAACGGTGACGATACGATGAGGAAATACGAATCAGATGCTAAGTCTTGCTCTTTGAATGTTTTGTGACTTTGTTTTCTACCACATGTTAAATACTCGATATTTCTACAAATTTGTATTAATTCATATTATATCGTATTTTAAGGTTACTGGAAATTTTCAATATTAAAAACTTAAAATTATGTTAGCGCATGTTATTAAATTCACGCCGATATATATTAAATTAAAGATATATATATATATATATATCGTAATGTGTGTGTAGTCCTTCAGTCTTTCTCTCATTTCGATTAACTCTGTCATGGTTCAATTCTTTATGCTTGTTGTAATATATACTCGGTTTTTTTTGGTTTACTAATTAGATTATCCATTCTAGGCTAATGAAAATCGTTCCTCTCATGTTTTTTTCTCTCATACACATAAATTTTGACAAATGTACGTAACACGATATAAATTACCGTACCACATAGCGTAAGAGGAAAGAGACAGTTGGTCCTCTTTTATTAATACCAGATGTAGCAGTGCATGCGTTGTACGTGAAACTTGTTTTTTCTTTATATATGCAAGTCTTGCATTCACAATTTTATCACGAAACTAACGTATCTCTCAATCTTGGCTTCCAACAAAACTCACTTTTTTGTGATTCAATTTGCTTACTACTTATTTTACGCAATGTGTACAACAGTGAAATTGAAAAAAGCTTTTGCACATTTTTCTAGAACTTGCATCCTTATCGATTTCTTATAAATAACAAGTAAACGACTTATACTATATATACGCGCTACCTCTTTATACATTGCCTCGAACAGCAGCTATATATCTTAATGATATAAGAACTCCGTCTTAATTTACATTATTGTTTAGCAAATGGACGATTCCGATGTTTCAAATTCTTCCTCGGTTTCACTTATCGACACATACATTCGAGAGGAGTATCAGAACAAATCGTTTTTTTTTTGTACATCAAAAAATGAAGTGGACCAGTTGTGAAGAGTTTTACGTGCACATCGTTTAAACAACATTTTTTCTCTTTTTCATCCGATTGTTTTTTTTTACATCTTATTTTTTGTATATATGTATGTATAATCATTCACCCGAAACACAAACATCGACCACAGATACTCAGATACGTCAATAATCAGAAATTAAACTTTCACGATTACGTACGTAACTTGTGTGACCTACAATGTGAATTAGTTTTTATACTTTATAACACAGACGAAATATTTAATGTTATTTGTTTAACATTAAATCGCGTGTGCTGTGATCATCAAAATCAAAGATGTCAAATCAAAATGTAAGATATAAATTACGAAATTAATGAAAATTTGTACAAATTTGATCACGTATTTTCCTACATAGTAAAATAGCGGTCGTGTCAATTTAAATAATAGTATCAAAAATACATATTACTTATCTCTTTTATAAATTTATGACATAATGACACAATAAGAATAATAATAAATTTAAACAACCCAAAGATACAAATAAAGTTATTTACACATATACATACTATTATTATTGCTCCAATGCTACAACACTGACCAAACAGGTGCAGTTTTAATCAATTTTTAATGCAGCCCAACTTCATCACAGGGTTTTGAGAAAGAAATTAAAAAATTTAAGTATTCCACCCTAAAATAAATATCGTTTTCTTGAAATATTATCGATGATCTTTGACATGATTAGAAGCACTTGTGTATTTATCATATTGTAAGAGACAAGCAGTGTCAAACTGCTAGAAAATGTTGTACACTTACAGTGCTACTTCATGGCGAGAGTCTGTTTGAGATGGCGCATGAGGTGGCTACCGACATCGTGCACCTCAGGCCATTGTTTCAGCACAAATACTATACCCAATACAACAAACGTTGTTGTTAATATACGCACCCTGCACATGAAACAATGAGGCTTAGTACAGCTGTAACAGATGTGCGAAAAACAAAATAGAATAAAGGATGCGTAAAATAAAATCGAATGAATGATCAAATTATAAATATATGATGATGAGAAGAAATAAACAATCATGAAGAAAGTAATAATTATAATAATTATTGTATGTTAATGTTATTTGATAAAAGTGAAAACGTTATAAAAAGTAACACAGTAATAATTAGAATTATGATAAATATTTTTGAGAATAAAACAGAATTATTTTTATAATAATCTCACCTAGTTCTGAGAAAAGGCATCATAATACCAGCACCTGTCGCAACAAGGAGCAAAACAACTTGCAATACTGTTAATAGTACATTTATCAATTTTACTGCCAATGCTCTCGCATTGCTGTTGTCGAGACCCTCTAACGTCACATATTGTTGATGCTGTTGTTGCTGATGTTCCATTTTGCAAATCTTGGTCTGACAACTCTCTAACATCTCGTGTATATCACGCAGTCTATCCTCGCTTTGATACTGAACTTTTTCTTCCATATCTGTAATAGTCTGTTTCAAATTTTCTACTTCGTTTTGATGCAATTCTGTTAAGTCATTGATCTGTTCTTCCAAACGTTCGCATCTGAAGCGTTCTTCTTGGAGTGAGTGGGAAAGATATGTCACTTCCTGCTGTAACGTCTATAAATGAGGGAAAACAGATTTGCTATATATACGTATGCATATTTTTATCGCATGTTTACAAAGAAAAAAATAAATAACACACCTTTACGCTATCTAGCTTCTCTCTCATTCGATCGAGGTTTTCTCGGTGTTCTTGCAGTTCTGCGAAAATCGATTTGAGACTCATGGCTGCGTTATTACTGTGACACGCGTGTGGCTGTCCCCGACTACCAGGACCGCTTTCGCTGGTCACGCTAGAACATTCCGAGCCTTCTTCGGACGGGAACTTCATAGCCGCCGCGCTCTGAGTAGATCCTAAACTGCATCCGCCCGGAAGTGTAGCCGATCCGTGATGAGTTTTATCAGCGTCTTCAACGCTAGCGTTATCACCATTACCTGCATGCGTTGTATCGTTTACATAAAAAGTCGAGCCATCTGTAGAGACACAGAGGTGGCAAGTTAGAACGTTATCCAATACCAAAGCTCGGCCTTTTGAAGAAATTTATTGTCGTTATAGATATTGTGTTTTTCTTAAACGGTTAGGTTCTTAAACACTTCTCGTTTTATAACGATCAAAAAAGCAAGTTCTCTTTCTTGTGATGGAAATGTTTGATTTTAGTATAACCGAGTTGTAGACACAAATGGAGTCATTTTATGTGAAATTATTATTATTATATATTTTATTACGAGTATTGGATAACTGACCACAAATAAAAGCTAATGCGTAATTATAAAAGCCATTGCAGAATTACATAATATATCGTCACGTAAATCTAACGATATGTATATGCAACTTAGAAGACACAACGAGATTTATATCAAAAGAAATAAAAATTTAAGAAGCAAAAATTAAAAAATGCGCAAGATAATTTTTAATACCTATTACTCTTTAAAGACAACGATGTACATCGATCGTATTATTACTTATCTGCTTCATAAAAAAATTAAAAAGCTCAAAGCAGCTAAAAAAATATGTAAACACTGTGCACGAAGCGTGTAATAAAATGTAACAGAAATGACTTGCTCTTTGGACAACACATTACTTACTACTCTCAACTGCCATGATAGCAAAAATGTTAAAGAATATTTATTCTCTTATTTTTACACATGTTTTTCACACTTAAACGAATAGAAACAGATTTTGCACGAAAATGATATTTTAGTATAATATTGAATGATATTATTAATATATAATTAAATAACATATATGTAGATTATTTTCAGAAATGTATCTAATCAGAAAAGTTTTAACTCTTTATACTTGAATATGTTAAAACACAAGTGTTAACGAAAGTTTGCTAGGAGTCAGATTTTGACAGGTTTTGTATTTTGACGGCACATATATGTATGCATTTTAATACGTATGAAAAAATTTAATTATATCTATGTATATTGCAATATTATATCTTGTATTAAATTTTGCTTAAGATTAATTATTACTTACGTGATAATGTATTTATATTATCAGCACTTCCAAACTTGTTTTTGATAAGATGAGCAAATTCCCTTGGTTTAGACATTACAGTTCTGCAATAAAATGAATAAACAAATAAATAAGCTTGTCATTTTGTGTGCGCGCGATAAATAAATTTGTTTTTTAAACTGTCAAATGAGAGTTGACAAAAAGAATGTTAAATCTTCAAGTTAAAAGAATAAAGAAGAGTTTAAGTGGTGAATCAACCGTATAAGAATAGGATTTAGGCTTATTTAGGCATTGGATCTATTTTCGTATGAACACTAACCCTGAAAAACCAGTGATTCCATCCCTGATGTTTCCCCCCACATTTCTGAAATACACACAAGTCCAAAATTAGCTGTGGAGTTATTACTCTTTCACATTGTTTATCCACTAACATACAATAACTTATATCGGCAGTTTTGAGAAAATTATAGATAATTGTTTTGCTTGAAATGCATATAATGAGATGGAAAAAAAAAAATACTTTTTGCTTAACAACCTACTTGAGTCCTTGTCCCATATCTCTTAACATTTCCCTCGGTTGTCTGTGACTCGTCGGTGCGCCGTTCATCTCGTAATTTTTTAATTTTTTCGTATAGCTATCTAACTTCTTTTGTAGCTGTGAAATACTGTGCGCTGATTTTTGATTCTTTTTCTCGAACACCGTTTTAATTCTAGTTAACTGTTGCTTGTCCGCGTTAGCGGCCAGTTTTAAATATTCATTGACGTTTTCTAAAGCGAAAATAACACAGAATAACGTATGATTGATAATAAGTAACTTTCATAATCATGTGTTTTTGTGAATACGTAATTAAGTTAGTTAAAATAGTCAATAGTCTAGTTATACGTACCATCGCGTGTAGTTTGTTCTATTCTTATTTGTTCTTTCGTTTTTGCGATTTTACTTTGAATGTGTTCAATAGCTTGACGAACTCGTGTCGCGCTAGAGTCAACATCGTCGCTTATCAATTCAGAAGAACCATTCGATAGGAACGATTGAGTCGGATAGACGAACGATTGAGTTGTGTATTGTTCCTGCAGACGCATCATGTACCTCAATATTATCTATTATTTGCAAAGGCGCGTATAAAACAACAACAAGCACGAAATTGTTAAATGTAAAACTGTATATTTTGCACTGTGGCTCACGTGCGCAAACGCGCAATTTTACTCTACGTTACGCATTTTGTTGTGGAGGAAACTCAGCAAAATTATAGCAACTTATTTTGAGTTTTAAATGAGTCCGAAGTCGATTTACTTGTGCCTGAACATTATGCAAATAGTTAAACTAGTCACGAGTCGGTTGCATGTTGCAACGGTAGTTGATAAGATTGCAGTCTTTTTTTAATTAATACTTATACAGCGTGGTAATATATTACGTAACACTCTTTATGTAAGAATGCAAGGATATAGACTTAAATGCATTTGTGATGCGAGAGATCACGGTTTTCTTGTGTGTCTCTGATCCTGCACGTTCTCAGACGTATTGTCTTACAAAGTATATACTTTATTAATAGAACCGAGAGATAAGATTGATTTTTAACAGAATGTTAAATACATACTCCTTCATCATCAGTCGGTGGATGAATATTTGGCACAAACTCATCTGGCTCGGCAGTGTTTGAAGTATTACTTGGTTCATCCATGGCATCTCCCATTCGCATTAAATTGCCCGGTGATCTTTGTCTACTGCTTCCCTTCATGTTGAGACTGCTTCCACCGCCACCGCCGCCTCCACCACTACTTCCACTACCTGTGCTACCCTCACCGGCTTGAGAACTGAATAAACATTTAGCAAATTTTATTTTCACTTGTTACACATTACTTCATTTTCACATATGTATGTATATACGCTTCTCACATTGGAACATTACGCAGTCTTGGAGTATGATCCACGTTTGCTGTTGTCTGTTGCTGATGAAGTTGAGACGTTGACGTTGCTCTACTAGGAGAACCACTGCGAGAACTGTTTTTACTGGAAGTGTTCACCATCAAGCTTGCCATAACTTCTCTTTAAAATTGGTTGTCATTTATTTTGTTTCAGCGAGTTTACATTGAACCTGTGCACAACAAATCACAATCATTATTTCCAAGATTATTGTGGAAAAGCAGATAGTGCTGATTATTTCTGTTCAGTGATATTGGATTTATTTATTCCAAAACATATGCATATTTACTTTGAACATCGATGTAGTGAATTATTTTAAACCAGCAAAAATAAGATAAGATTATAATAAAGTTTATTTTTCACCTTACGGATTACTCGATAAGGGAACAGATATTGTAACAATAGATGAAAAGTTGGGTCACGAGCCTGTTGAATATCATAGATTAAATAATTCATATCTCATGTGTGTGCTCATGCAATTTGTCACATATATATATATATATAGTATATATAGTATATATACATGTGTGTGTGCGTGTGTATATATATATATATAAAATATATTTCCTGGTACTTAGTATATCTTTGTGATAATGCTTTATCTTAGTAGCAGTTATCATGATTCATAGGCTTTTTCTCAAGAAGAAGCCAATAGCGATGAATCAGGTTTCTTTTTTCAGTACAATAATATATATATATATATATTTTTTTTTTATTCAAGTATATTTAATATATTTTTATACTTTTCTATTTCTTACTAAAACATATAGATTTGTTTCTTACTATTAATACATTATTATCAAACATTACGCACAAATTAATCTCTACACGTGTGTGTGCGCGCGCGCGCATCGTTAAAAATCGCTTCCTTCTTCATTTGCTCTATTGTCAGTCAAACGAAGCAAAACACGATAAGTTGCAGAACAACATCCCACTGTTGGGATCCTCACGTAATCTATCGTAGGCAGTAATTTTCTCTAAGAGGTTACACACATTATCTAATTTATACTTTAAATATACATTGAGCACTGACTGAATCTAAATTTAGAATATAGGATGTCACATATAAAGAGGGATTCATCCAAGTGTCACACACACTGTTACAACAAAATCACTTTGATTACACCGAACATATAAATGATAAATTTCTGTAAAAATATACACAATTGCGTATTTGAGCACGTCAGACTCGAACGGGATGCGTGCGAAAGACTTTTCTCTAAAAAGTTTTTAATAAAAAACTATATTTAAAAAATAAATTCTTGTATTTACATATATATTTACATACACGCGTGTGTTCTCCTGTAAATTTCAATAAAATAAATATAAAAATCAAAAAGTAAAAGTATTCGTCATAAATATTTCGTTCTCTTATATTTTTTCTCTGTTGACAAAAAAAACCATTTGCACGAGCCTTCTTTTCCTCAATTCTACGTTGTATCACTGCTTTCAATTCAATTTCTTAACTGGTGAATCATTGCTATTATCATAACTGCGACTGCCAATGTTGATCTGGAACTAAGGATGCGTAATGAATGACATGCTCGCCGAGGAGCATAGTTCAAATGATATAAGTTTGTCGAAGTTGCGATTTTTCATTTCTCGCGT
>QVNZ01005952.1:0-74328 GCA_014825645.1 Pseudomyrmex dendroicus | reverse complement strand
TGTCCAAACGTTTCGGTTTTATTTTAAACCTTCCTCAGTGGAATACTTTATTGGAACGATCCCTCCTGACTTGCAATGACGAAGTGTGGATCAATGATTTTTATTTGTTATTATTTTATTTAAATATATACTTTTGAAATTATATTATAACAAAATAGACGCAATCTAAGAATAATCGTAGAACTTGAACAGTCAACAATCGGAAAATCTGATTAGGATATAAATTATCCACAAAGATGAAGAAGAAATAGAAATTCTGCGGTTTTCCGCGACGTCACTTTTGCCCATGCATTATGGTGCGTATTAGACGCGCTCGGATGGAAAAGAAAAGGGAGAACGGGAGTGAAACTGGAAGCGAAATTATCGCTCAGGTTCGTAGAGATTAGCCCGCACCAGTCTCGATGGGCGAAGAGACGGACTTCGCTTTAAATCTTACATGAGGGACGTAATGTCAGGGAAATTCAGAGATGTGATCCATTAGCAACAACGGCACCGAAGCCACGGCGCGGCGGGACGGGGAAGGGAGAGATGCGTGTTCTCCCACGAGAAATAACCGTAATCGCTTTTCTCCCTCTGCATTCTCTTCCATCCTTCTCCCGAAACGAGAAGGAGAGAAGGGCACGTGTGCGCATGTCATCCCGGCTTCTGTGTTTTCAAGAGCACGTCTTCGTCGTATTTATACACGGAGCGTTGCAACAACGCGTGTCATAAATTCCCGAGCCAAGTTCAAGTCTGAAAACGTTTAGTTGGTATCATTGAAAAAAATTGCTGCTCTTCTGCATATTTTTTCTTCAAAGAGATGATTTAAGTTTATTTAGGAGATAATTTAATCATATATCTTTAACTAATTAAAAGTGTCATACATTTTATTTATTTTCACATGAGAAGCAATTTTACTGCTAAATATCACCATTTACTCAACAACAGTCAAAGCTGTTCTCATAAATTGAGCCAGTATGGTCGTTGTCACGACAATCTCTCTCTTCTCGGAAGAGTTGAGCTCTCATTTCTCGCGATGTACCAAAAGAACCGCGTTCCGAAATAACGAACGGTGTAAGAAGAAGGATGAGAGTCGCGAGAGAGCGAAAGAAAGCTTAAGAATAAAGCGGAAAGGGGGAGGGGAATCCACGGGGATGAAAATAGCGAGGCGAAGAGGAAAAGTGAGAGAAAGAGAGGGAGACGTTCCGCTTTATGAACGATCGGAATTTAAATTGCTTTTCCCTCCTCTCTTTCTCTCTCTCTCTCTTTCTCGCTGGGGGAGAGAGAGAGAGGCAAAGTTTTTGTTCCTCCTTATAAATCCCAATACCCTTTGGTATCGGTCGTGGTGCGAGAGAGACGGTACGGCGGCGCGCGCGATGGCATAGAGGAATAAATGCTATGGAGAGAAAGAGAGAGAACGGAGCAGCAGCAGCAGTCGCGAATGGAATATGAAAATATTTGGTATATGGACGGAATTCGCGGCGTTTCTCTCCAGCCACGTCGGCTTTGTAGCTTGTACGGAACAGAAAACGCCGGGCGAAATTGTGTTCGCCGCGATAACTCGTCGCTATGCACTTCGCGCACGTATTTGCTATTTACCGCTGGATATGTACGCTCTGCGTATGCATGTACGTATGTGTGTGTGTGGATGTGTGTGTGTGTGTGTGCATGCAATGTATCTACGTCTCTCTCTTTCTTTCTCTCTCTCTCTCTCTCTTTCTCTCTCTCTGTGTGTATACGTCCTGAGCGAGAAGTGGCCGGGTTTCGTGCCGCAGTTCCAACGGATTCAGAATAAAACGGCAATATCGCGCGCCCGGCAATGTACCGTTCATTCCGTAACACTTCCGTCAACTAACACGGAGCGTGTCCTAAGCGATTAATAGACGACCGTTTAAAGCTAACCGTGCTTTCGGTAACGAAGATTGATTATACGCTTAAACCCGCTTACACGAACCCTTTTCAGTAACCTGTTAACCCTGAAATAAGTGTTTTTCCGTCGCGTGAGTATCGGTATGAGCGCTCTACTCTTCTTTCATTTTCTCCGCTGATTGTAATCATTATTCTTTTCTAACAGATCTTCTCATGATCGAGATAACGGATACAAGAAAAAAAAAAGAAATATTTTAGATTGAATTCGAAAAAGTGCATAAAAAATTCGCACGATGTTTGTTTTCTTATAATCAGACAAAGATAAATCAGCAGAAATAACAACTGCGATTAAAAATAAAATTATATATTAAAAATTAGTTTTATATTACCGTAATGTTTCATCATCGATATGTATTTAATAAGAGAAAACAATTTTCGTAGTAGAGTTAGCGGAAATTAAGGATAAACGTTAGTCGGCTTCTTTAACAACGGCTCTGTGTAATTTTTAATGACTGTGTCGTTAAAGGAAAATAATTCTCCACAGGTTTACAATCTTACGTGTGTATAATAAAACGAGATGCATAATAACACGCAACATGGTCAAATAATTTATACCATGAGCCACACACACACACACACACACACAAACGACCATGAATTTTATATATAAAGTAGAATTTAATTTCGGCTTTGCACGAAACGCAGAATTCGTTTGACGGGACAGGTCGATAAAATAAACTGAGGCAAGTCAACGGAATATGCATGAAATAAATAAATGAATGAAAATACAATATACGGTCAACAAATTTATTTCACGTTTAGCCTGTTGACAATTTCTCTTTTATCTCGCCGAAATTGAAATCACAAATATATATTCGCCGCTGTTCGGGAATGTAGTTTCACGCACCACAATTACATGCAGAAAAGGTCTTTTGCGGTCGTATATAGTATGAGTCCGTCAGTTTTAGCGATTCATTTCGCGTCCAAAATGTCCATGTAAATAGTTGAAATATGTTTGTTAAAATATCTCGCGGACACGAGCGAAATTGGTTCCCCGGCCTATTCGAGATAGATAATATGCACCGGAGTGTTATAATGTCATGCTATACTTCAGTTCATTACTTATTTAATTACTCACTGGCCGTGCTGAATGCCTATGGCATTTTCCTATTTGAACGACCTAAATCCGAAACAAACCGCTAAACGAGCAATGCTAATAATTCAAGTGAATTTCATTTAGTCGATTACGCGATTAACTAATGGCAATGTCTCGACTCGGAAAATTTAGAAATACACTAAAATGGAACAACAGAGAAAGACGGAAAAAATATAACACAGTTTTTTCGGATGCTCTCACGCGGCGTTACTTATACAATTAATTTAAATTCACAGTGAGAATTTTCAATCATCCAAATAATCATTCATTTGAGTGTTCTTCGCAAAATAAGAATTTTTTCTCATTTCTTCCTCTCAAAACTTCGAGACATATTTTTATACGTGATTTTACGACCCCGAACTTCCGAACAAATCGTTCCGCAGGCACAAACGGTCGCAACCACCACGTTTTTTCTTCCTTTCTTCATCTCCGGTGACATCTGGCGCGTTCCGGAAAGAACGGCCAGAAATTAGCGTAAAAATTATTCGTCACAGATCGAGCTTGTCGGAATCGGCTTTTCCAACTTCGGGGCGGCGCGCGCGACTCGGGTGCGGAGGAATGGAAGGGGGACAGAAAGAGAACGGGCATTGTGCATTGTCGTCGGATAAACGCGGAATAAAGAGAACGTCCCTACGGGAATGAGGCTTTCCGGCTAGGTCTACCTTTTCGGTCTACCTGCGTGGATACACCGCATCGCGCGTATATCGCGCGCATTCAATGCGGGAGGGTGGGCTCTGCGTGTGCGCAAGGAACCGTAAAGCGGTACTAATTTCTCGAGGAAGGGCAAAAAGCGGCGGTTCGAGGAGCGCTCCGCGCCGCGTTGAAAATGAGATTTTCCAAGGAGGGATGTCGCCTCCGCGCCGCCGTTTACGAGTCCTTAAGATAAAGAACGACCGCACCTGGTGCGTCGTTCTCCGGGGCCTGTTCCGGGGAAAGTTTCGACGGCGCGGGGAGTAAAACGTGGAAAAAGGTTGACGGGCCCCGTGTACACCGCGTCGCGTCGCACCGCTGTGGAAACGTCCTAATAAAATCAGGCGAATTAATCTAATCTCACAGAGAATCCCTCGGGCCGCGGTACAAAGGATCGGCGCCCCGAGCCGGGTAATTCAATATGATTCGACAAACAGTTTAACGGAGATTACGCCGAGTGTAACTGAGCGGAAGTAATTGGCTCTGCCCTTTCTCCTTCGTTCGCCTTTCTCTCTCTCTTCGTCTAGCCTGCGTCGCGTTGCATCCACGGAGACACGATTTCTACTTATACCGATTACCGCCCAAAGGGACCGGCTTACGGTGTAAAAATGAGGGATCGTTTTCTACTTCTTTCTCGGAGTGTAATGGAAGCGTAATAGACGACGACGGTTGATCCTTTGGCTGTTCACATAATCGATCGGGACGGGTATTCGCCAGAAACGTTTTGAATTTTTCTGTCCGCTTTGCTTTGCGAGAAGCTAAATAAAAAGCTTCTCTTTAGTCGTGTAAAAATTCGAATTTGTTATCGCGCTCGATGCAGCAGCACTTCATTATACACAATGACAATCTTTTTACATGACACTTATTCAGTATCTCAAGCCTAGAACTATATATGACTCGTTGAACTCCATTTGAGGAAGCAGAGTACACAATGCGCGCTAAAATCCACGAAAACTCATTATTCCAAGGAATTATCGTCGATACTGCGACGACGGTCGCGAAGCAATTTCCAGTCTGCCGCGGGTAGACAGTCGCATAATTAGCATCTATGCAAATTGTTCGCCGCTTCGTTCCGTCACGGCACGTCGTCTCGTCATTTGCCGGCGGCTATGTCTTGAGGAAAGTTCTCTAATGTGGATAGCAAACGATAATCCCGAGCAGAGTCCTCCGTTCGACCTGTTCAGATCCGATTCCGGTGCCTTGCGGTAAACGCAAATTTATTCGCGAATTAAGTAGCGTAAGTAATATTCCACAATCAAAAAGATGTATTTTCGAAAAAAGTTCGGCTGTGAAAACTTTTTCTCCAAATATTCCGATATCCTGATGTGCCTCGTGCCGGGAACTACCGCCCTCTAGAAAGCAATATCGTCACTGCGTGACGGTATTGCGGTTCCTCGCCGAAAACACGTTTGCGCAACGTCAATTTTTTAGTCAATTGCTTTCTTTTGATGTCTCGTATCTTGTTTCGTTGAGAACGAAAAATTACGCGAGTAATAAGATTCGTTTGATGAAATAAGACTAAATTATATACGGGACAAAAAATAAGACAAAGCAAAAAGTAAAATCCAATATGTATCTCTAACGCGATACTCATTAAAATTTCAATTTATGAAGAGCTATTGTAACAGCAACGATAAATTTTAATCTATCGAGGAGTACAAGCGGATGAAATGCAGAAGCAGGGAAGATTGAGATTGGCCCTCTTCGACTTCTACAAATCATCCCGCCGCTCGTCTGAGTTAGGTGGCCTCGATTAGAACGCTGTAAATTCTAATCTCCCGACAGGGGGGCCCGGTTGGCTTCTCGCCTTATCGTTCCCCGCCGTACCCTTTCCACCTTTTTAATTAGACGTGCCGGAACCCGGGCGATAAATAAGAGCGCGGGAAAATTCCGAGGGCTAATAGGAAATTCAGCGCGGCGCTTGCAGATAAATCTCGATCTCGGAAAATTCGCAAAAAAGAGAAATCGGATATCAGGAATTAAAATTTATCAGAAATATTATCACGAGTGTATTCTTTTACACGACATTTTTTTTTTTTTTTTTCGATCCTCACTAATAGACACTCTAAACGCACAGAAGCGCATAAATCGCTGGCGCAGAGAGAAGCGCAAACAGAAATCGTTGCAACGAGAGTTGAGTAAACAGAACATATTAAAAGACGTCGTCTGGGCCGGAAAAGAGACGGCTGTGAAAGTGAGACGACGGATAAGCGAAAGCGGCTACAACGTCTGGATTTATGCGCGAGTCCTCTCTGGCTAGGATATTATAAAGTCGCAACAGGACGACGCTATGGACGAGACGGGAAAAAAACGAAAAGAGAGAGAAAGACAGGATATCGCGAAAGAGGTTGCGGACGCCACAAACGAGGTAGAAATTAATGCGAACTTGAGAGAAGAGCCCGGGACACAAAGCTCTCAAGAACGAGACGACGAGAGAGAACGAAAGGGCCGAGGGCGAACTCGTCGCAAAGAACGACGACAAGGCGGGATAGAAAGAGGCGGCGAACGTGGCGAGGAGCAGGTGTAGACGAGACTGGAAGCTGGAAGACGAAGAGACGGCGCGGCGACGGCGGCAGACGATGGCGTGGTCGGCTGATTAACTTTTTCGCGTTTTTTGATCCTCATAAATTATGTAGATACACGACGACGGAAGGTTCGCCGCGGGCGTTGAAGGGATCGGGTTCTTTCCGGACAAGAGAGCGAGACGCGAAGAAAACCAGACAGGGACGCGCGGTATGTACGACGAACGAAAAAAATATACGCGCGCGCGCATGTTTCACAAGTTCTCTCTCATCGCGAACTTCGCCTTGTTCACGCTATGTTTTTAACATCTTTATTGGTACCTTGAGCCCGTGCGAATCATATTTATGCTTTTTCATGTTTACGCTTATTTTTACGGCACTTTTTTCAGGAGACAATTTCAGGAGACAGGCTTGAAACTTTTCTTGTTCACACAATTTTGTGAAGAAAAAAATATTTTCAGTTCAATTTGTTATCAGGATATTTTTTATATATTTAGGAAATTAAAAGTTATTTTAACAAATATGTTTTAGAACATATTCTATATGTTTTATATTATTATTAACAATTGGCGATTTAACATTAAGCAAAACTACTACATACACAATTGTATACGTTATGTATCTCTTTTGCAATAGAATTACCGTACCGGCACGAATAATTTCTTTTCCGCCGCGATGCTCAAGTGAGTTAGTCCCGAGATTTATATCCCGTGGAATACCGGAAGGTACGATGGTCACCCTTTTAATGCTCGTATTCTCCGCGGCCCAGAGGATTGAATTATATTCTTGTCGTTGTCGGCGTCGCGACGACCGCCGCGCGCCATGTAAGCAACGAATTATCCGGGAAACAGGAAGCGTCCCGTAGGACGCGCGGCCTACAAAAAGAAAAGAAGGCGCGTCCCGACGACGACGGTTTCCTACGTCTCGGTTAATTCAATGGCTCCTAGCACGCGACGCACAAGACGCCGCGGACATGTTGTACGAACACACTTTTCCGGTAGCATCGAGGGTGCAGTCGTGTTACCGCAAACTCATAATTCTGTTGGGAAATTACACGAGCAGAGGAAGTCAAAGAATATACGAATATATAGAAGTTTTCCTCTTCGGACAATCCTTTTCTTCTCGGAAACCTCGGATGAGAGGAAGAGGATTTTTTAAATCCGCGTGAAAAAAATCCACTTATATGATAATGAAATCAAGTTAATTTTAGTTTGTTTTGTTTGTAGCGGATGATTAAAGCGGCTCGTTAGATAATACGCAACAATTGAAATTTTACACGCGGAATTATCAAATTCGCATATTATCTTATTAATCGCGAATACTTGGCATGCAAATTAAAACGTCAGCGTAGCGGCGTGGCAAACGTGTTTTCCGGGATATAAAATTTCCATACGAATATACGCAGGATAGCGCGGAAACAACGATATTGGATTAGCAAACGCGGTTCTCATTACACGAAACACACTCATTTCATAAATATCGCTCTCATGACACGATTCACGTAACACGGTGGAAAGGTATTTTATGGCGCGATCGGCCTCTCGCTTTTTGCCGTCAGCGGGGGAGCGATGTATAGTACAACAGGCACACAGTCGGGAAACCATTTCAAAACGTCTGCATTACGAGCTACGAGATTTAGTGGTAATATTCAAGATGTCGCGTAACTTCCCGAGCGATACATTTTGCTCTCTCTCCCTCTCTCTCCCCTCCTTCCCGTACACACTTCGAAGGAATTTTCGCGCGAGAATTTTAATATTTTCTTCGCTCAGCGTGGAACAAAGCCATTTTTGGATCATCTTCGTGTGTGCCGCGCGCGAAGTCGCGCCAATTCTTCCCTTTCGCTGTCAAAAGTCTAGTCATATAACTCGCACGTGATAAAGAAAGATGAATAAAAGTTTTAATAGAAAAATAAATATTCCAAACAACATAAATGCACACTACTCTCGCCTTGTGAAATATCGAGGAAGATAGCGTAAATTATTTATTCGCCGTACGTGCGAGAAAAAAAACGAATCCAATGCGAGTCAATTTTTAAAACGCGCGAGAGATGTCCGTATAGTATACGAAAATAATAACAGTTTTATTAGATCGGCTTATCGTTCGTGATAAGTTATGCAGGCGCGTTATCTTTTTGATATTATTAATATTTACGTCGCATCCCGTGAGGATACAGGAGTATCTAGTTTTTTGCGCTGCGGAATGAGGCCGGGGCATGTCCGACCTCCGGGAGTAATAGGCGCGGAAAATATTACCGGAGGAACGAAAAAATATAACGCGAACAGCAGAAAAACTAACTAAGGAGGTATAGCGGAGAAAACAATAATAAAAATAAAATGCGAGCTAGAGTGAAAAATATGAGCGTGTTTATTATTATTGTAGATTTTTACGGACACGCAGAAATAGAAATTGAGAAACAGAGAGAGAGAGAGAGAGAGAGAGAGAGAGAAAGAGAAATAGAGAGACATCGCGAAGTTGGAACATCGACGCGGTGTGAAGTACACACTGAAGTTGTTCGGGGAATATGCGACTGCAGATATTACTCGCTCGTCTCGAGCGTCGAGTGTACTTTGTCGTGATGCTCGTCGCGGAAATACGGAGTAGCGCGTTACCGCGTGAAATACGCGAGGGCGGCCGCAATAAGCGCGGAAAAGCGGACGGAGGAGACGCCGGCCGCCGGAAGAGACTCGCGATAATTTCGACTGCAGCTGAGTTAAGCTCAGTTTCGACTCTGTAGTCGCTTGGGAAGTACCTACGGCGGGCCGCTCCTCGTACTTTGCCTTTCCATTAACGGAGTCTCGAGTTTCGTACGGGGGAAAGGAGGGAGACAGGCGGCGGCGAGCACCGTCGTCTCCATTTGCGAGCGGCGGGAAGTCTCGCGTGTTTCCTTCGCGGGTAAATGAATATGGGAAAAATGAAGGAAGCGCGACGTCATCGTTGTGTAGCTCCCGCTTGATGGAGTGTGGCGCGAGTCCATTTCTCAAAACTTCGTTTATCGAGATGATCTCCAAGTCTGAACATTATGATAAAGTGCACTTTGGCTGGTGATATTATTTCTAGGTGTCCAGGAAAATTCTTCATTTTTGCTCCTTCACTCTTTTTCTCTTTCTCTCGCGGCGTACATTCGGTGCTTCATATAAACGTCGGTGCTTCATAAATTCTTATGAACGTTCTTACGCGCGTAGTACGAGGGTTTACTTGATTTGATCCGGTTTTCTTTTTCGACGGTGCGAGAGAGAAAACGTGGGAAAACGCCGCAAAAGAGGGAAATATTTACCGCGAACGAGGCGGAAACGCTAATGCAGTCACTTCGGATAGCGATCTAACTCATGTTTACCGTGTAGCCTACGAATCGCGTATATATACGTCCGTCCGGCGTATTGCGAGCGAGCAAACTCACCGGAAGTTATTTCGTATCCCATCGAAAGTTATATGCACACCCGGTGGTCGTTGCATGTGCAGCTGATCGCGTAAAAATACGCGTATCGTATCTCTCGGTGGTAAAATCGAAATGTTTTATCGATCAATAAGGCGCGCGCGGATCGAGAACCGCGGTGTGATGTATATTTATGCATACGCCCGCGCCGCGAGTTTTTTTCACGAACTTTTCGAATGATATACTCGGGATTTTGCAAAAGCTACCGCTGGTCCTCGATATATTCGCGGTAACTTCTCGTAACGTGTAGATACATAGTTCGTTTTACACTTATCTGCGGTAATGGCGCGAATCGTAAAATACGAACCATTTATTCGTGCCGCGTCTTTGAGTTGTATTACGCTCTCTTACACAGCTTCAGCGAAAATAATTGAATTAAAAAAATTGACACCTGATTGTTTGTCGCAAATTTTTTCTTAGGCTAACGCCGTTATTGTTTTCCAAATAAAATTAATTAAGCCTCTGAACGTATAATAGCAGCTTGTTAGCGATATATTTCAGACGAGCTTACGTTTATTTATTACAAGAAAGACCAGTGAATACCGCGAGCGCGCGCGTATTGACATTTACCTACGCGTCGTGTATGCGAACATTGTTTGTTGCTGGTAGCTTCGACTTCGCATAAGTCATCGACGCGACACCATCATCATCGGCGAATTTGTCATCGGAGTTATGCGTCATTGTTCACGTAGCGAGACAACATAATGTCACGGTACTACCAGATATAATGAAGGGCGTATATAGGTGCAGCATTGTTGCTCATTATTATATATACGGTGTACCAGAAAATTTCTACTTCTCGTGGTTTAGCGAATTTACGAAGATTTGTCTACGATTATCTTCGTAGTTTAACAAAGACACGATTATTTCGTATCGATAACTTGTCTTTATTATTTAGTCAGTAGTGTAAGATACTTATTACCGAAATAAACGACAACAGCCACGACCTTCGACTCGACCTCGGCTTTTGTTTGGCACGACTCTCCACTGACGACGACCACACTGTGAGACAGGTAGCCAAATAACGACACTTTCCGTGAATATAAATTTAACAATCTTTATTACACTAAGACACACGGAATGCGGCTTATACCGGACCGACACAACGACAAATTACTCGGCTTAATCGACACGATTCGAAACGACGCGACTCTTCAGCGTCCGTACAGATCGCTGCTCCGAACAAGAGTGCCTCGATGGATTGCCGAGCGGAAAATCCACCGTGCCTGAAAACTTCTCGAGTGTTCTGGAATATTCATCAACGCCATGTGACTTCCGGAGCACTACGTGGTTTTGGCGTTATTAAACGATCCGCAAGCGCGCCGATCGCTACCTTCTGTCATGTCGCGCAGCCGATATCTTACAGTAGTACAGTTTTCGAATTTTTCATCTAAACTTCTTTGAAAAGTTTACTTAAAAAAGTTTTTTTTAATAAAAAGTCTAATCTGAAGAAAACTCTTGTTGTTCGTTTTCAGTCTACGACCGGTGACTTTGAAATGAGTTCGTGTGAACCCACCTTGTATATAATCTGACATACATATATATATATATGTGTGTGCTACGTGTGTCTACGGGATTGCCGAGCCTGTAATTTGACCCGCAATCCGTCCGCTGTCTACCATTCGCTTTTGTAAAGCCAGTCGTGAATCAAACCGAGCCAGGTACATGCGGATAGTGATAGGCTGCGGTAACGGCTCTCTTATTTTTTAAGTGCTTTGATCGCACGGAGTAACATAACGATTCTGTGCCGATCGGGTTAAGCCACTCGGAGAAAAATCGATTGTCCCGTTCGATTTAATTTCGAGATGAGACTTCTCGTCCGTGAGAGTTACACGAAGTATGTATATGCGACTCGGAAGGAATTGTGTATAAAATTAATTATTTCGATAAAATTAATTATTTTGTTTTTGAAATTTAAAATAATCGGATATCGCATAAAGATTTGTAAATCTACGAAACTTACGAAATATAAAATATTGCATTTTGCTTTTCGAGAATTCGTGTTTTACGAAAGGGGATCCACGAATCTTAAATTTCCATCCCATAACAAGTTTCCTTCCTCCTGTGTATATACTAAAGTAAATCCAAACCATCTTCGTATTTGACAAATCCTACGGAATACTTAAGCGCGTCCCATCGACTCAGTTATATATACGGAGGAGCGGCTTTATTCAAAACAAAAATATACAAAACGCATCAACAAGGGACACGATCGACGAAATATCTCGCGGAACAAGAAGACGCGCTCGGCGTTGTGCGTGTTTGCTGATCCGAGGCACTCGAGCGTGAGCAAAGGGACGCAGAAGCCGGTAGCGGCGACAAAAGGTACGACAGCTTAAGCTGGCGAGGCTCGGAGCTTGAGAGGAAGGAATCTATGTCTCCGGACACAAATAGTTGTGACAGATGCCGGGTTATGTAAACAGACCTCGATGATACCGAGCATTGTGTCACCGCGATCCGGGGGAGAGACACACTCGGTCGACCATTTAAGCGATTACAATGGCCGGGATTTGCGAAATAAGCGAGGGACATAAGCGTGTCTCTTCTTGTCGAGATCTCGGCGCGCTGTATTGCCGATGCCTTTGAACGCTTTCCTTACAAGTATCGTGACGTTTCGAAGTAATAAGTCAGTAATTGCACAAAGTAATCTTATTGTGAAATAATAAGACACTGATGGAACTGGAATTTCAAAAGCTACGACTCAGAAAGATTAACACAGAGATTTGTAGCAATTCTCGAAAATTAGATTACCGCGCGCGCGCAAGTGTGTGTGTGTGTGTGTGTGACTTTTAGTACCTTCAACATTTCTTCGATCTCTCTCAGAGATTTTAAAACTTCTGTCGTGTTTCAATCCGATCTAACGTAAATTAAATAAAACGGTTCCTGATTTTATAGGTATTAAAATCACAAAAAAAAGAAAAAAAACATTTGTATAGCGTCAAGCACGTAACTTTTATTGGCTTTATTTAAATCTCAACGTCCTACGTAATCTTCCAAGCTCTTCTTAAACCGTCTACTCTAAATATCTGTTTCGGCTTCGTCTGAGCCTCGCTTCACTTTCGAGGAGACACTTCCATTCGAGAGGTCTACGCATATCTACGGGACGTGCGTGTTCCGGAATCCTCTCTTCTATCTTTCGTCTCTTCCACCTGAACGATTTTAGAGTCACGATGCTCTCACGGGAGAATGGGCTTTGCGTGACAATCACTATCGACTTGCTCGATCTCTCTCGAATATTTTAGCCGAAACCTTCGTCGCTGACTGCGGAGAATGGAGCGAAGGGATCTCGACTCTCTCTCTCGTCTCAACAGAGTAACTCCAACTTGGCTCGGTTCGCCGACACGACGAATTTCTACGGTCTTTCTTTCTCTCCTTCTCTTTCACTTTCGAATTTGCGCTGTTGCGTCGTGTGTGTGCACTTTATTATTTTTCAATCTTCTCGCACCGGACCCGCGCTGCTCGCTCGATTACAATCGAAAAGCCGTACCTTGCGGTCGCGTGTGCGAGAACCTAACCATCGGAGAAAATTAAAGTGGTTTCGAAACGAGTTCGGTTTTCGGCTTCACTTCGATCTGGAGTCTCTCGCGGCTACCGCAGCTTTCGAGCCTTTTTCTTCGCATATGCATTCGTGACGTGCTATCGCTGCATTGTAAATCACAATTACGCGGTCTCTTTACGTCTCTTCGGTTAGTAAACTTTTAACCGTCTTGCAATAATATAAATTTAGAGCTCCGGCGCAAAGGGTTCGGTTGCGTAACTCGAAATATAATAAGCGAACGGAATGGGAGAACGAACGGTTAAAAACGACTGGCTCGAGAGCGGGTTTTCGAAAGGGTTGGCTCTTTCAGATTTAAATGCGCGGGATTTGTATGATTCTACGAATGCGGATTATTTGAGCGGGGAGGGATGACGAGACCCGTAATTCTCTTCGATACGCGATGAATCGGTTCGATATCATCGAGGGGCTCTTGTGATCGTCGTCCTGTGTGGGTCAGTATAGCTGTTATTGTGAAATTAGCGAGGCTTTCATGTCTTTCCGGTATCGGATCGCACTCGTTTTTTTTCAAAGCTGATATCGTCAATGGCACGCGCGTAACGGTTACGAGTAATTTTATAGGCGACAGACTTGATTGTAACAAAATGAAATGCACGACAGCAGACAAAATGATAATTTTATTATAAAACACCGTATCTCGCGTCACACCTAACAAACGAAGTGCGATGTATTTATTCGTCACTTTTTTTTTTTTTTTACACATCGAACTTTTCTACCTGGAACGAACGAATATATACGTAATCACACGCGCCCGCATTCACACAGATATTTAATCGAACACCGGGTGGCGGGCACCCCGTGGATTTTTCTGATCGTAATGATCGGCGCGCGGGTAGCATCCGAAAATTAGTATGGTAGTTTCCGTACGCGGCGCGATATCCCCGACGCGTTCTCCAATCAGTTCGGGTTAAAGGCCCGCGCCCAGCGTCACTGCGGGCGGTATAACGCGCGGTAATACATCCTTTTACGTTCCGCGGCGCGAGAGACCCACGTGTTTCTCTCTCGGGAGGAGATCGAGAGGGAACCGACCATTGTGAACGACCGGACTCGCCCAACGCGCCGCTCCTCTTCTTCTTCTTTTTCTCACAATGCGGCGATTCACGTAACACCGGCATTCGTAGTCAAACGCACCCGCTGTGTGTATGCGTGCTCGCGGTTTCCCGCCGTTTCTCCGATGGTGGCGCGAGTCACGATGCATATATAAACCCCCTTCGGAAGTCTCCTCCGATCCTCCGGCCCTCCCGCTGCTCTGCTCTTTCGTCGTTCTAACACCTGCGAGAATTCGCACGGTAGGTGGCTGTGGGGCTATACGCCACTTTATATATACATGTATTTATATGTTATATATGTATGTACCTATTGCACATGTATCTCGCACGCTGACGACTGCATCGCGGTTGTGCACCGGGTTTCAAGGATTGGAACGGTCCGGGTTCATCTCTCGCGCTGTGGGCTACATACACGTTGGGCTACATGCATGTTGCATCATCGCAGCGCTGCGCGACTACGTTGGGCGGACGCGCGCGATGCGCATCGGGCACCGTGATTTATCTCGCCACGCCAAAATGACGCTCTTCTCGACGGTTTATATTTGAAAAAAAAAAAAACGCGGGTCATCGTCGCGCGCGATGAAGTGTGTGTATGCGCGCGCCGGTTTTTATTTCGCTCGTTTTATGAATAATGGATGACGTCGGTCGACGCGCCGTTGCCGGCCCGCGAGAGCAGCGCATAATCTTCTTTGTGTGTTAATGTGACTGTAATTCTGCGCGCGGCATGCCAATGAGCGCGCGTTCGGGACAGTTCAGCGATTTACGCAATGCGCGCCGAGTTGAAGGGAAAAAGAAAAAAAATTAAAATCTAGGAAAATAAGAACGGATATATATTAATTCTTATGCGCGTTGTTTATATATCGAGCAAGAGCCGAAAGTAGTAGCGACGAACATATATCGAAACAACGAAATTGCTCGCGCATACATAGCGCGACTTCAAAGTGTTTCGGTATTTTCGGCAAACTTTCGTTACGACAACGGCAATAAAGATGAATGTTTATTGAGCAAATTACGCCGAGTGAGTCGTACTATTGTTTCAGCGCGCATTGCAAGGATAACAATGGTTTAGGCGGGAATGCTCTGTTTGCCCCGGGTTGGTATTAATTAAAATTGGAACGCCAAAGTCTTCCGGTTTTCGAAGCATTTCTTCGCTCCCTCTGAGGAAACGGTTGTACTGCAAACGCGCCGGCCGCTCTTTCTCTTCCGACACCGGCAACAAAGGATTATGAGGTAAAAGTGTGTTATTCTTCCGCTATGCGGGTCCATTGTGTGCGCGGACGTTTTAATTGAAATCCGAGCTATTTTCATTTTCCGCGGAAAGGACGCCGCGCCGCGCCGCGCGCGCCGTCGGATTTAATATTAATTGCCGCTTTGATCGTTTGCGATAAAACGAGCGTTACTGTCACGGATATCTCTAGCGCGCGCGTATGTATGTCTGAAATATGCGTCAGATTGATTGTACAAATGTAAAAACCATTGCGTGGTATTGTTTCTGCAAACATAGTAAAATTGTACACACAGTAGCATTGGGAAAACTACACAATATTAAAACTAATACGCGCGGCTCGTGCGTATTAGTTTCTTCTATTTAAACAGAATTGGTCGGAAAAAAAATACGGCGTATTTGCGCAACCCCATCCATTTCTTCGGCTTAATGGTGCGAGAAAAAAAACACCAAACGTCGCAGCTGGAGCTGTTTTGCTAAATAAAGCCTGCGAAGGCGTATATTTTAGGGTGCGATGAATACATTCAGTTTTTGGGGCTCTATTGGACATCCGAGAAAATCCGTGCCGCGGATTCCAGCGCGCCTTTCCACAAATTTGAAGCGTGAAGGCCGTGATTTCGTTTGCTTGTGACCGAACGCGCACTCGGTCGACGAAGTCGGACACGGAGCAGCAGTTTTCTATGCGATTAACCGTCTCCCATCGAGGTGCTCCCCGCATCTCTCACCACACACCGGAGGACAATGGCGGAACCCCATATTATGCACGCTCTTTGCGGCCGAGAAGACCGGCCTTGCCGATGCAACGCGACGTTGCATTTCTTCTTCGGTGAGCGGACCGAGCCTGAACCGCGAGATCTCTCGTCACGATCTTGCGGCCTGAACGTTTATCGACTACCTGCTGGCACTTGAAACACGTCGACCGAGAGAGAACGTATATGCGAAGGGTGTAACTCTACTCTTCTCTTCGGCGTGAGCGAGATTGGCCGGGAGTTTATTGTTCATTGGAAATTAATCCATTAACGCCGATTGATGTTGCGTGCTTTTCTTGCGTCATTTATTTCAGACGAATGCGCGCTGTTACGACGCAATAATGCCATTGTGATATTATTTTAGAGGATGATTTATGTAATGGAACTTGACTCTCGGAATATAAATGTTTCTTCCGCGACGTGTATGAAAGATAAAGCGAAATTTTAACAGTTGTATAATACATCTCAGTTTGGCTTTAGAATTCACAAAGAGAAAAATTCAGCTAATGTATGTGTGGCGGCTTTACTTTTCTCCCGTTGTCTCGCTATTTATTTCTATCCACTTCCGTTTTGGCGCGAATCGTCGCCGGCCGAAGGGATCGCACCACCGTCTTCTCGGTAGGATTTTTGCTATCGTCTCGCTTATTTCATTTTTGCGTCGTCGGAGCGGTGATGCGCGTCGCGATCAATCGGGCGAGGGGGTGGATTCTCGTATTTTCGACGGAAGTGCCGGACATTCGCGCGTACGTGACCGCTCGCGGAGAAGATTCTGATTTCCAGAGCTTCTACGGGAATTACCGGGCGCGACCGGAGTCGAGCGCGCGCGACGAGAGTCGTCGGGAGTTCGAAAGCTTGCTTTGGTGGCCGTCGACGGAACGAAATTGCACGACGAGAGCTGTCGCCATTTCGAATTCGGGCATTGAACATGGTACGTGGTTATCGGCGCTTCCAGACCAGTGGCTGACGCCCACCGTTGATGATTGTGTGTGTTGTATGTGTGTGTGTGTGTATATGTATGTATGTATGCACGTATGTGTGCAACCAAACCTCGCAATAAGAACTCGGAATTCGCCCGGCGACACACGTAGCGCGGATATAATGCGCGGAAATAGATACGCTCGGGCGAACAGTGTCGAGTTCAGAGAAACTCTTCTTTGAACGCACAATTTCGTATCCTGCAAAAGAATATTGCGTTTTCGCAGTCGCGGAACAATATTAACTAATGTGTGAATTTAATTAACTGAATTGTTGTCTGTTCGTTCCTTTCTAATTAACAAAATTTGCATAGTGATACTTTCTTAACAATTAAGTTTTACTTATATAATTATAATTTTATTTAGTTATAGTTACACGATTAATCGAATAAGAAAAAGAAGAAGATTGAAAGAAGTTAATGTCCTACAATAGAATCTTCTTCTATCTGGTGCTGCAACCTCGCGAGAAGTCGAAGAAATCTCGTCCACATCTAGACGCTCGTTACACGATTATCAGTAATAGTTTAAATATTTATAAGAGAGAAAGGTAGAAAATACGATAATATTTATTTCGGCTCGTAATTCAAGTAGATTTTTTTTACCGGTCAAAACGTGACGACACGATCTCGTTTAACGACCGCGAGTTACGTTTCGCGCGAGTATTGTGAAGAGAGCGACGGCGAAAGGAGCGGAGAGATCGTTTCCGAAAGCCATCACGACGAAACATAAAGTCGCGCGGACCTCGCGCTCTCGCGCTTATACGCCGCTTCACGATCGCGCGGTCGTGCCATGGTCTACATTGCATTATGCATTTATAGCGTTTCGCCGAGGTGGACCCAACCGCGAGAGCATTCGTCCGTTTGGTAATAATGTCCGTCTCTTTATTTGCGGTCGTCTTTTTCGTCGGACTCGAGCTCTTGTGTGCATGTGTGTGTTATACGCAGCCGCTTTCGAGACGCTCGCGTTTTCGCCGGCCATTGAATAGTCGCGCCGTCTTTGGCACAAAACCGCATCGTGCCGCAAAATGGCACAAAAATCTAAGCGGACGACTGTCGCGAAAATCCATGTATCTACTAAGCGTGTGATGTGCGCGAGTTTTTTCTCTCTCTACATAGTTTGTTTGATAGCGGTTTATTTCATGACAATTAATAAAAATTTGTCAGTTTCTTTTATTTTATTTTATAATAGTCTGTTAAAAAGTATAACAAGTGTTCTTTTAGCAAAAAATTGAGGTAACATATTTGGAACGAATTTAAATTACACGTAGCTATAAAGTTATATTTTGCAGTGTGTGCGCGTGTGTGTACGTAGACTTTAATTATGAACACGCTACAATATTACTATCGGCAAGTCTATTTTCTGAAACGATGTAACGAAGGTGGGAAGACGAGGTGCACGCAGTCCTGTTTAATTCAGCTTCTCGCGGTGTTAATGAAACGCGAACGGCGGCAAATGGCATCGATCGCGAGAGCGGATTCTCCGGTCGAGGAAATTATTCCCTTGTATGGCGAATTCCATTAGGCGCACCCTTCGATTAAGCGGGCGAATCGATCGACGGCGGCAAATATGCTGCGTAAACAACGTTCGGATTTGCCTGTCTCTTCGGTTAAGGGAATCTCCGGGATCCCTTTGAGAACGTTTGGCGACGCCGTTCGATCGACACAGGGGGATCGAATTTCCTATTTCGTAACGGCAATCTCTCTCTTACTCTCACTCTCTCTCTCTCTCTTTCTCTCGCTGAGCTTTCAACTTCCGCCGTCCTTCGAAGACCGCCGGCGATCATCGAAATCGAAACCTGATTCGTCGGTCTTGGGTGCCACTCATTAGTGTCAACAGCTTGCGGGGGAGGTCGGCTGTTTGCTTGTTTGCGAATATCGTCCTATCCCCTCGATGAGATCTGAGGTTCACGTAGACACTTCGATAGAGACAAGGCGGCCGATCGCAACCGTAATTAAGATTAACTTCAAATCAATTTACTACAAATGTGCTTTTTTATTAAAAAAAAGTGGTAGAATTACGTACGTAAATAATATTTTAACGTAAAAAAACAATCCACTTTTTATTCCAAAAATTAATCGCGAACTGCATGTTATAAAATTAGTCTTACTTGCGATTTTTTAAAATTTGCTGGCATTTGTTGTCCAAACCCAGTCAGTTACTTGAAAAAGATAAGGAAATTCTATCGTTAATCTGGAGCCACTCACGCGCATTCCGAATAATTCTCGCGTTTCTTCCGTGTTCGCAGTGAAAGAACATGAAAATGGAGTACGCTGTCTTTCTTGGCGCGAATTCTAGAGAGAAAGAGAGAGAGAGAACGCACGAGCAACAACGTCGCTGACAATGTAACGTGATACGGATGGTCGATCTTCAGCTTTTGGCGCTCACAGAGTATCCTCGTATGTACACTTGAGACCGCCAATCATGCTGATTGTCCTGATTGTATCCGTGAGCCGTTTGCTCGCCGCGTCCTGCTACGCTTCATAATTATATTAGCTTTGAGGGTCTCCGGAATTCAAGGACCTCCCTATGTCCAACGCACCGTCGTCTGTCGCGATCAACCCGCGCGCCCTTCCGGGTCGCGGTTCATCGGTCTGACTCATTAGCGATACCGGCAAACAAAGAACGAACGCTATTCGATGCTTCGAAATTCATCGGCCGCCCGGTGACTCTAGTGTGATTCAGCGAGAGCGATGACAAACCTGACCGGTTCAGAAGCACATGTGTACAGTAGGCGCGATCACCAAGATTAACTTATCTTATAAATTAATAATTTTTTTTTTTAAAAAAAAAAAAAAAAAAAAAAAAAAATCATTACCGTTTCATCATATAATGTAATGTAACAAGATTTTAACGCGCGTATTGTGACGATCATTGAATTGACTTTCGTTCGACGGATGAAGTCGTCGTGAAACTAAACCGCTCGGGTGAGAGACACGGGACCGGGGTGTATGTATTCAGAGACGACGTACCGGCATGTAAGACGCTATTTACCGCGCGTATATATGCTCGCAATCAGTGGGCTGATCTAGCGCGCTAGTCTAGCGCCGAAGGACGTGCATGGGCAATCGTCGATATATTCTGTTTACAGATGGACAATAGCGAATAATCGACTCGCGTAATGGAGTGCCGAATTTCTCCCCGCAGAGGGCGAGGACATGTGAGGACGGAGAGATTGCACGGTTAGATACATAACCCGACATATACAGGACATACGTGAAGGACGCGATTGCCAAATACGTGTAAGGAGAGACTCCGTTGTATGCGCAGAGCATGTTATTGCAGCACATAGTCCGTCTACATCCTATCTCGAGTTTGTGCGCGCCGACCGGGCTCTTTAGCCTGTAATCGCGTCAGCCATGAAGGGCCGCGCGGATCAGGACAATCTCGATTGACTGACGCGATTGGCTTGCTTTCCCGTATTTCCCCCGTAATGAAAATATACAAAGGACGCGTATAGTAATTGTTGACTCAAGGCTATTTATTTTGCGTGAACGTGCGTTCACGTCTTTGCCGCAAAAGTCTCTCGCTCCTCGGCACGAACGAAGTAACGAATTAACGTACTTGAGCGGAGAACGGCGCGGATTCTCATTAGCGACAGAGCAAAAGTGCGCGCGGAGAAGTGAGGCGTGCATCAACTTGTTCGGTGTACGTAAGTTGTCTTCGCGTGCCCTTTTAATTACTGCGAGCGGGGGCGCAAACGCGGGGGTGGCATTTGCATTTGCCGGAAGGGCCGTTTAGAAGTTACTCCGCGCGACGTCGCGTCATCCGGAAGCGGCAGTGCGGTTATTTAATGAATAAAAGGAGAAACACAAGAGATGGGGGGGGGGAGGAAGATGGTTGGAGAGGAAGCGAACGAGTCGACAACAGGATCGCGAGTAGAGGAAGGAGAACTGTCGTTGTGGAAGTAAGATGTGGAATTGCATTTTAATAGAGGCATTACGGAACGCTCGGTCGCGCAGAAGTTCGCTCATCCCTCTCTACCGTTTCTTTCTGAAAATTCCCGACCTGAGTCCCGCCCCTTCCCCACTCCCTCGGGAGTTTCGTACGGTGTAATTGCGGAAAGTCTTGAGGATTGATGAAAAATAAGTCTTTATTAAAATTAAATATTTTGCGCAGATAATAAACTATTGTATCTTAAATTGCAACATTTATTACACAAAAGGACAAAATATTTTCAACACTTTTTTGCAAAATGCGAATTTCTTCTCTTGACAAAAAAAAGATAAGTTATTACCTACAGAATATCAAGGAAGCATCTGAAAAGTAACTGATGCAAAGAGCCCCGAAAGTTGTGGTAGTTCGACGCGGGGGAAATTGCGAGGTTTAATAAGACATTTAAAAGGGGAAGAAGCTCTCTTCTCGCTAAAAGAGAGGAAGACAGATGCGCGTTCGCGACGAACTCGTTCGCCCGAAAGTAGAAGATCCTTTTACCAGAGGAAAACCTCGTCCGCCCGGAAGAGACGCGCGCGTGTCCGCGAGTGACGTTCGCGGTGTATTTCCTTTGAGACAAACTTTTGACGAGCGGATTTGCAGATGTGTACCCGCGTATTCTCAGCGAAGAGAAGCGAAGCGGAAAAACTTGCGCGGTTTTATATCTGGCTGTCTGGAAGAGCAACATGTTTCGGAATTTTGTCTCACATCGCCCGGTTGCACGCGCAAAGTTGCATTGATTTTTTTCGGGATTACGTTTATATTTCTTAGATGTAACGTTAACGCCACATATTTTTTTAAACTTGTACCAACCTCTATAAGAATCGTCCTGATATGAAGCATTTATCGACCACTGAGACATCAAAGGGTCTCTTGTTTTTTTTCTGATTTAGAAACGAGGTTCAAGGGATCGCGAAGAAACTGACGTTTCTTACGCGGCGAGAAGTCCGCAGATAAAGGGTTAGGTTTGACTTAAAAACTTCGGGGCCGATTCAATTTTTATCTGCAGCCATCCCTATCTTTCGAAAGTCTTGGCGGCTCCCACGCAATTTATCGTTCTGCATCGTAACTTCCGTTATCCCGCGGATGCCTCAATATCTCTGCCGCCGCGCGCTTTCTTCCTCCCGTTCCTTCTCCCTTTCCTGGGAGTATCTTTTGTTGCCAAGGAGGGAAAAACGTTTAAGCGCGAGTACATACGACTTCCAGAACGAAACTTTGATCCGTTCGGGGAACGATCGTAAAACGGCTTTCGTCGATGGAATTTCAGCCCTTTCGCGGTCGAACGAGTGTCGCGTAAAAATCGCAGAAGAAAAGAAAAGAGACGGACAAGGAGCCGAAGTACAAAGAGAGACAGAGAGAAAGGAAACGGCGAATGTCGTTGGAATTGCGAGTTATCCGTGTCGGAAACTGATTTACCGTCGTCGTCAACGCCGTCTAGTCCCCGAATAGTCTCCGACGCTTCGCCTTTGTGGGGAAAAATTCCGACCGACAGCGAGCGGAATGCTATTGGTTTGGTCTTTTATTACCTCTGTTGTAATAGCGTAAATCGATGAAGTACAACTTCGAGGTGTCGAGCGCGCGCGATAAAGAATAACACACGAAACTATTCGAGATTTTAATTTTATTGCAGTAAAATCAGTTTATGTTGTTATTTTACGAAGTAAAAATCTTATTACATGTGAATAGATATTACATGGATAAACTATGTAGCGCTCTAGACTTTCTCAGACTTTTGTTTCAAAAAGTAAAAACAGTCTTATATCATATCATTATTATATGATGAAAACATTTTGATTTGTGTCATAAAAGAAGGCCTAGAACATCGAGATATATTTTTTTGCGTTTCAAACTTCAACGACACGTACAAAGAGAAACTCGAGCTGATAAGGGTCGATACTCTATGTCTGTATCGCGACGGAATCGCCGCCGCGTCGGTTTAATTGAGTGAGCCGGTCGATCGGTCGGCGTGTGTTCGACCGGCGAAAGGGTTGCTGCGGGAATCGCGGTGGTGTGCGGCATACCGGGAATTGCCAGTCGGGAATCCAATTAATGGCCGCGCGTCTTTCGACCGCCGCCGCGCTGCAGCCGCGATGCATCTGGTTATATGCAGTGGCGAGCTTCGCCTATATATATAAGGGGGAGACGAGAGGTCGCGGGAAGGTGAGAGGAGAATATAACGTGTTTAGACTCGCGGCGAGAAGGCACCGCAAATCTCGCCGCGATTCCCCGCATAACTATCCCGCGGGTGGCCGCCTACCTACGAAAACGATCCGGAAACGCGCCTCCTTCATGCCGAATTCCGCCGTTTTCGCCGACCGGCTGTTCTCCGCGGCCGAAAGTTATCGGACGAATCGCTCGCGCATCCGAGATCTCGCCGGCATCCCACGGATGCTAAAACGGTTCGCGAGTTTGTCCGAAAGGCGGAGAATGCGTGAGTTTACGATCACTTCTCTCTCCCCCGCCTCTTCGCACGCAGTCGGGGAATCGATTTATTGCCATTATTGAATCCCTCGAGAGTCCCAAAATTGCGAGCCATTGCAAGAACACAATTGACTCGCTTTTTACGCGAGTGACATTTCGGCGCGCACATAGCATAATTTATTTGTAATCGCGAAAGAAAAAATAAATGTATATTTATTTTTGTGCTGTATTTGTACATCACATGAATCCAATTTCAGTAACATTTACACTAGCACGCGCGTAAACATACAATTTATGCAAATTTATCGGCATATTAATGACCACGATTTCACATCTCGAGAGAAAAAAAACTCGAACATTTTTAATAGTTGGAATTTAAACAAATATCCCAGGATCCTGGGAATTTTCGTGCCCGAAAGAAGAAAGTAGTTCGGATTCCCAATTTTGCGAAGCAAAATTGCGAATCGTGCTCGAGAGAACAATTACATCTCTCCAATCTTTCGGCTCGTTCTTAATGCGCATCTTTAGTCCGCGAATATTAGACCCGGACAGATCTATATGCGGAGAAGCCGGGAGAAGATCCTCGGCGATAATCCAGGCGAGCCGACTCTTCGGTATGTAGCAAAGATCCTTTCCTTATTTCCCGATTACGAAAACAATCTCCGTCCACGCCTTTTGTCCTCTTTTCGTGGCGAATAGTCACAGACGAGAACGCGGGATGAAATAACATCGACGCGCGACGTTATTTAAATTCACTTGGCCATTAAAATAATGGCGAGATTTTTTTGCACGAAGTTGATGCACAAGCGGCGAGTAACTTTGACACACGACCGCGCGTTCTCTATTGAGTTACATGTTTACTTTTTCGAACAAGAGATGCTAAAAAACTGTAAGCAAGTGACGTAAGCTACTTGACCAGGTCAGCACTCTCGTGCGGCTTCGTGTGGAGTCGCTTTTTGTACCGCTACCAGGACGAAGGATCGACGATAATCCCGTTGAAGCGGTCAAACGCCGTCGGAATAAATCAATATAGCAGCTCGCTTCGTCCGTGAACCGGACATTTGTGCCCGTTGTCTGGCACGCCGCCTTAATTCATCGTGTAAAATTTATTTTGCCACCTGTGCAGTAGCATTTCGCGAGATGAATTTTTTGCTTTATATACATATAAGCATACAAAGCCATATTGTAATTTCGAGCAAATTACAAATGACCGTCGAATGAAGCGCTGGTAATTACGAAAAGAACGCATATCCATAACGACAATATATGTAATAATTATAATTATAATAATAAAGTTTCCACTTGCGCTACTCCAACATATCAGCTATCTCGTTAAAATCCGAATACATAATTTCTGTTTTATTGGTGCGCGGATAAAAGCACAGCAATTTGCAGTACATTATTGATTTATTTATTAAAAATTTGCTTTTAACTCATGCATATCTTCTCTCTCTCTCTCTCTCTCTCTCTCAGCGATATTTAATCAGAAATCAATGCTCTAGCCGCTGCGGATGATATTGTACTCCGAATTCGCTACGGCATATTATTTGACACGGAATAATATTTTGTTCAATTTTATCGTTGAAGTAAAATTCTTATTCTTTGCGATTCAATTATTATTTCGACCAATTGCGATAAATTGTAACAAATATTTATCGTGCAAACGCCTTGAATTTGAGGCTCTAAATTTCTCCCTTCTAAATAAAACTGCTGCAAGCCAGGATTTTTATCTGGCACGTAATAAACGACTGTAGAAGACTCGAGAATTTTTTTGTGAGAAACCTTGTGCGATGCCGCGAGCATTTTCAGATAGAAAAATGTTAAGACTCTTGTCGCACGTTTACTCGGAACTGGCTCGGTTACCAGCCAACACGCTCCTCCGCGCAATCTCAGTCGCTTTTAAATCACGCGGCACTCTTCGCCAGGAGTCACAAGCCGTTCGACATACATTTTAAATGTCGCGGATATCGAACAAGGAACGCTATTACCGATTAACGAATGAGTTTTACTCGCTATGGAAAATATCGAGATTTTTATTAATAATGTACTCGCATATATGTATCTACACTATCTAATATCTATACTATCCAATCTATATTTTCTTCGAGCGAAATCTCACTTCAAAACGAGTGGAGATATTCATTTTCTAAGCGATAGTGAAAATACTGCTACTTGTAATTAGTGAAAATTCACTTTTCACAAAAGTGACCGTTTAACTCTGATAGTAGAGTGAATATGTCTCTTGTTTCGAGTAAACAATTATTGTAAAATATTTGTTCTTGTAATTTTTATTTTAGAAAATTTCTCGATTATCTCAGATTATTCTAATACTAACTCGCAGAGAAAAAACCGTGATGAGAAATCATCTCGATTAGATTCAAACTTTGGAATCTCTGCTTACTAGATTGGTGCTTTGCTGATTCAGCTATTGGCGACGGTTATTGCGAAACCATTACTTATAGCGAATAAGTAATTCTTCAGGAATGAAGATATTCATTTCACACTGCATAGAATAAAAATATTCACTTTACGACACAAAGTATACATATTTACATTCCACGACGCAAAATGAAATATTCACTCTGCAGAAAATGGGAGAATTTACTCTATAAGAGTGAAAAGTCATCGTTCTAACTCGAGTGATTCGACAATTACTCAGTCTTTAAAGTGCGTTTTCACTCTAAGAAATTTAGAGACCGAGAATAAGTCAATGAATGAGATAAGATCGGGAACAAATGTAGTTTTTTATTCATTGGTTTGATGATGAACTCATCGCGCGGAGAAACGTTAAGAATAGAAACTCGTAATATAACCGTTAAGAAATTTAAATCACTCAGCTTCATCTGGAACTTTATTCATTAAAGAATGAGTTTCACGTCGACTATATCAGAGATACGCTGTGTTTAAGATATTCAATTATGACATTTCACTGGCTTCGCCTGTGCTCATTCTTCCACCATAATTGAACCGACATTCGCGACTCTTAATGGATATAGATGCCGTTTCTCAGTATCATCCGGGCGCCTGAAATAATGCGGTCGAGACAATATGAAGACGAAGCGGCTGCTGGCGGAAACTCTACGACTGTAACTTCGAGCGGGCTCCGCGACGCTATCCATCACGCGAACCAAAAAAAAAAAAGAGAAAATAAAAGAAAATAAAAGGGTGGAAAATCTCGAAAACGCGCGATGAAATCGCCGCGACTCCGGAAAATGGGATGTTGAAATTCTTATTTACACTTTATCGTCACTTTCCACGACCACCACCATCGCGAGTTCTCTCAGATTCTCGGAGTTTCGCGCGGATTGCGGCCGCCGGGACCGCTCGTTAAACCGAAATCAGCGGCTAATCGATTTACGACAATACGTTTGCCGGCCAGTAACAGTAGCAGCAGATGCCGCGATAACGCAATCCGGGAGCGAGAAAACGGCAGTTCTCGCGCGAGAAAACGTCAGAAAAGAAGAGAAATGATAACGACGAGTCGCGCGCGCAACGCTGTTTCTCGCGTACCTACCTACAAAAGCTAAGGCAAAATCGCATTGCTTTCGGTTGTTTCGCCACGAAGTTATCCCGAAAATTCTCCCCTCGTCTGTGCATGTCGGAAGTTAAAAGTACATTTTTCCGGTAATACACGTCGGTGGAATTGGGAAACAAGTCGAGAGGGAAACGGTTTTGTGCGACTTTTTTGCGGAAAAACTTGAATTATCACTTTTTTTGTCCTGCAAACACGTTTTAATATCTTATTGTACAACTTGAAGAATTACCCGTCCCGTAAATCTTGATTTCAGTTAAAAATAGACATTCATCAAAATAACGCTCGACTCGGTAAGATAAACACGTATTATGTAGACCATAAAATTATATATGCGCGCGTGCGAAAATTTATGTGGCAGCGTCGGCGAATTTTCGCGCGGATCAGTTTCCGGCGGAGTGTATTTTTCTCGCTGTTGAAAAATCGGTTTCTCGTGCAAATTCGGGAGGATTCGTCTGCCATCGCGCGCGGGAACGAGGCTTTTTCTTATTTAACCGACACTTCGCACCCAATATTATATCTTTTCCCTGTCGAGGGAAAAGAGATGTGTATAGTCCGACTTCACTCCGAATTGTGGCCCGCGCGCGGAAACAAAAACGAATCCTGTCTCGGAGCGCGGGCCAAAAATATGTTTGCCTTCAACCTAATATTTTTATGCCCGCGCGTATAACTATCACGTTCAGACGATGCAATCTGAACAATGCAGCAGGTGTCTTTATATATGCAGCGCGCGTTTTCCTATAGCGAGAAGACGTGAATCATGCGAGAAATTCGGGTTGTACAAACAACAGTAAGAATGTGTACGAAAGCGAGAATCTCTGTAAATCCGTAAGATTCGCGGGAAAAAGGCGAGAATAATATACGGACACACACAGATTTACAAGAAGGACGAGAAATTAGCGCAAATCTGCGAAAGTAAACACTCGAGAATTCAATATCACCGCTGAAAAAATTTTCTTGAATACACATTTTACTTTAAGAAACTTAGAGGGTCTCGGAATGTACGAATCAAAAGAAATACGCAATCAATAACAAATTTATTGCGAATGTGTATGCAATTACAGGAATATCGATTTCTGGACTATCTCTTTCACTATCCTTGTGTGTGTGTGTGTGTGTAAACAAATCTGTGAAAATCCATACATATCTTCGTTGCGCAACTAGATCGGCGAGTCGAAAGGGAGACTTTCTTTCTCCCTCTGTCTCTCTTGATGCGCGCTAGTTTTCCCACTTCGATCTTTTTTCACCGACTACCCTTCAACGACAGATGCCGCGGGGGGTGGTGAACGCGCGCTGAATACGAGCCTCGAACGCCGAGGCCGTGAGTCGGAGTGAAAAAAAAAGTGGCAGCGCGCGTTTTATTCCGGAATCGAAGTAACCGTTGTCGCGATGTTGAAATGATCTACCCCGATGCTCCCTTTCTCTCTTTCTTCCCTTTCTCTTTTTTTTTTTTTGTAACCAGCTCTTTCCGTCGTTTCGGGAACGTTTCATTGACCGACACTCTGACGAGCGCCCTTTGTCCAGCTTGTCATACGGACGCCATTATAGACGGCGCGCACCACGCTTCCATTTCCCATTTTCGTTTCTCCGGTACCCGGAGCGAGAATTTGCGCGAAAGGGCCATTACACTTCGCGCATCGTACACAACCATTTTTTTCGATCAGGGATTTTATTACGCGCGAGCGTACGTTTTTGTTTTCTTCTTTTTTTTGAGTCACGAGCGGAAGCGTTGACCCGTTTACCCGACGTTTTGGTCGTTTCGCTTTGACTTTTTTTTGAACTCCGCACGCTCGAAAACTCGGAGAATATTTTAGTTGAAAATCCTTTTGTTATCGAGTTTCCAATTTCCTTTTCAATTTGATATACGCGAGATCTGCACGGCGGTTTTGCACTCGCGTCTTTTGGAGTTCATCCGCATGTTCCAAGTTTCGCTCGTAATCTCGAAGTGTCGGCTCTTGCGAGTAGAAATGAACGTGCATATCAGATATGTAAAGTAGTAAGATAGTTAAATCTTCCGTCGTCTTTGCGGTCTGGAAAGCAGAGTTGCAAAAGCTGCTTCTCCATTCCGAGCAACGTACGCTCGCTAATGATTTCGCATCATTAGCAAAGCAAGCGTACTTGGCGTATTAAAGACGTGGCGATATGACGACCATTCGACCGAATTCTCGCGCGACCCGGTCGGGAAGAGCGCGCGCGAGGAGAGTGTAGTCTCTCCGCGGGCGTATTTTCACGGATATAGTGCGGAGAATGGAGACGTTGGCTCGTTTCCGGACCCGGAACAAGTTCGCTCGTTCGCCCGCAAGTCCAGTCCCGGCGTCCTTATCTCTCTACCCTTCCTCGGGGGAGATAGCCTTACAACTAACGACCGCGAAACTTCGCAAACTTCGCGAACCGCGTCCGTCCGGTTCCGCGACTTCGTGGAAAAGCCGCGCGAGCGAACGAGCCGTTTCTCGAAGATAATTGACGCGAGTCTGCGGGATAATCTAGGAGAGCTGAGAGAGCTGCATTAAATCCATCGACACCGTCGCCGCTCGTTACCGTGCGCGGAGTCTCAATTACAGAGATCGAAACTAAGAACAGAGATTGTTTCAAAGTGGTCCACGCCAATAGCTATTACGTTCTGCTACGCGCGCGATATACATCGTGTATTATTGTTTAACGTTACTAACTTTCGAGTACATGTACACATGTATTCGAGAACGTTGTTTAAATATCCTAGTGTGAATTTATTTATGTTACAAATAGTGAATTTATTTGTAAATCCGAGATATTTGTATTTACTCTGTTGCAAAACTCTCCTGTGTGTGTTTTATTTAAAATCGGTGTCAATTGACGAACGAAATGTCGGAATCGTCGGACACTCGGAGTGCTTTCAATCGCGCGGCTCTCTCTCTCTCTCTCTCTCTCTCTCGAGTGTGTGTGTAGGTCGGCATAAAGTCGACGCGACAATGGCGTTTTATTAGGTTAATGCAACGAGCCGAAAGTGAATGCAACCGGGCGCGGGGACAGGGAGTGGGGATCGTTTGATTCAATGCGGTGAAAAATGAATGAGAGCGGCGGTGTGTAAACGACTTGGGTGACATCACAGAAGACAAGCCGCCGCTTTTCACGCGCCGCCCGCCCGTTGTTGCGGCTTCTTCGTGGTCTTTCCCGCGTTGATACACGCGGGATCACACGGTGACAAAACGACGGTGCGGACAGGTGCGGAAAGAGGGTGAGAAATGCTCGGAGCGTTTTGTCGCGACGCGGGGATATTCTATTGACGCCTAAACTGCGCCAACAAACCACGGCGCGGCTCGAAAAGCCGAGCCCAGTCACAAGTGCACGCACGGGATGCACTTTGCGAGACGAGTGCATCCCGCTCGCTTCGCTCGATGGTGTCTCCTGCTGCGAAAAGTCAGCCGAGTGAATGGAACGCGCGCGGCGGTGTTGAATATCAAACACAACAACGGTCAACATCTCTATATATTTGAAACCGCATCTATACGATAAAAATTAAATATTCGCGCTCTTTTTCTTTTTACCTTTTTTTTTTACCTTCGCGTATAAACGTCTTGTAAATGTTTTTACAAAGCGAGTTTTTTCCGCGTAATTTCACGTTTGTAGTAAGAATTGTAAGATGTTTGCAAAAAAATCGCGTATACGAAAACGAGTTTTGCGTCGTCGTTTCTAGGCGCATAAGCCGAGATCGGAAAAACGTACATAGCGAACACTGCAGAGCCACGCTGCGTCTCAGAGCTCATAAAAGAGAACGCTCATTGAGATTTGGCACCGGGACACAGCCGAGACTGTTTTCCCAAGCCCGGATATACCAGTCGACTCCCGCGATTCGCCCGGATATTGACTGTACCCCACCAGCCAAAGAATTTCGACAGTCGTGTGTATATGTATGTATATATATATACATATATATACACACACACACACACGGCCTATATATTCCGAGGTAATTTGCTATATATATATATATATAGAAAATTACTTCGGAGATGTTTTATCGCGTTGCTTGGCGCAATACATTTCCTTGACACGCTTCAGTGCTTTTATGCTAGTGTCGTGGATAAAAAACGTAAGATTTTCCTGGTAAATCTATTATTAATATAATAATAAAAAACATCATTATTGCCAAAAGTTTCTGAAAAAGTATACGCTAGCAATTTTCAAAATTTTTTTAAGATTTATTTCCCATTAAGTTTTTTACGTGAAATGTTAAATGTCAAAAATTCTCTTATATAATGTCCAGCGTTTTTCAATGTGTGTGGAGCACATAATACGATATTATTCCAGTCACAAGTTGACCACCGCTTGCCTGGCCAATGGACAGAAAGTGTTGTCAGATCGAATCTACAAAGACGCCTCGGGAGAGATATTGTTTCACCCGAGAGATATTTTTCCTTCAGTTTTTCACGAATGTGGCAGCGAATATCTAACTATAAGAACGACACAGAAGCGATGCGCCAAGCAAACATATAAAATGTCTTAATGTCGATGTTTTTTTTAGACGATACAACGCAAATGCACTTAAACATTTTCTGTGATTAAATTAATTATTTTTTTTTTATACTGCTTCCTTTTACGACAAAATTTCTGATGTAGACGGTATATTTTGATGCTCCATCCGACAACAAATATTTGCTTCCGTAAACATAAATAAGATAACCGCAACGTATACGAGGAAAAAATGGTTGCGTTAGACTGAAGGTGTTTTTTTCAATGTTCTTGCGAGATTCTCTTCTGTAGATCGTATATTGAAACGATGAGTTTTGAAGAAGGAAATGAGAGTAGTGTACAAAGGAGTTCCATTACAGATTCAATTACCGGTGGCGATGGTATACTCCATGGAAAAATTGCGAAAAATCATTTGGAATAGCGCTGCAACTCTTAGGGCTAAGAATATTTTCTGCATTTACTGCGTAAATTTTTATTTTTGTTGCGTTTCATTCACAGACAGAGAGAGAAAGACAGAAGAATCAAACAATTCGTTTATTCTAACTTTTTGATCAAACATAACGAGACTGCAAATGTTATATTTTTCATTCATTCAAATAAGTCGATAATCATTTTGATTGAAAGCCAATCGATATGATTCGAGCGCACTGTAAGGATGGCATTGAAATCAGCAACTGACATTGATTGACAGATTGGATATGAATATTCACAAGTAATCGGATTTCGATTGAGCTACATTTTCAATTTCCAATTTATTTTTGTATTAATTAGTCCAATAATACAAATTGGTGAAAATTGTATGTATATTAATTCAGCTTACACATCTCGTTATTTAATTTCCAAAATTTACTCGGGGGGTTTAATCTTATTTCAATTATCGAGTTTTAATTATCGAGATTTTCTCTATAATTGATATTTCTCTTGATAAAATTTATACGTAATTTTATATGTATAGATACAAAAGAAATACGCGAGGAAATATAATTAATATATGAGGGTATTACTTTATGTTCTTTCGAAAGCACAGTTCGCTGAGCTTTTCAATCCAATAAGAGTTAACGCGTCATTCTTAATTAATTGAATGTATGCGCTGTAACTAAAAAATAGGCAGAAATTTTCGTTAATCTATCGAGAGAAGAGGTAACGAAGCTGGCGGAGTAACGAATGCAATCAAACGTAACTAATAACTCGATGACCAATGATCGACGTCGCGGCAATTACCGCGATATTTCGACACGAATCGTTAATCGCTCGACATTTATCACATGTCGCGGTGACACGCGTTTTAAAGAGCATCCAATGTGTCGAAAGAGAGAAAGAGAGAGAGAGAGAGAGAGAGAGAGAGAGGGACGACAATATATCAGTACACTTCGCGGACATATTGGCAAATAACGTCCGCGAAAAATACGCCTTATCGACAACGGTCCAAAAATCAGTGTATCTGTCCGAAAGAGAATCACAATAAAACAATATTCATTATATTGTATATTTTTCCGATTCCATTTTTTTCTCGGCCTTTCTTATTGAAAGTGACGTTTTCGTCGATTATTTCCGTGCTGCAGTATCGGTAATATCGGAATATCGTAAACGGAAGCAACCGGCCTTCGAAATACCGATGATCATCACGATTCGATGGTTTAATAGAGGCCGGAATGACGTGCGCGGAGGAAGAGGAAGAGATCGATGAGGAATCAAGAGGAAGAGAGAGAGAGAGAGAAAGGGGGGAAATTCTCTCCTATTAATATAGACGCGTCGGGTCGACGGTGTCTCTGCATATACATGTACGTATATCTCTATTGAGTATTCAGGGTGAGGCGACGCGTTTGATTGGTGCCTCTGGGGTCATTCGGATGGATGAATGGTTCCTCTGCGTTCGCTCGCCGTGTCACCGCGGCTCGCTGGAGGCTTAAAAAAACTGATTGGCCCTCCAGGATACGATAGCGCATCCTGGCGAATGCATCGCGCCGATCCACCCTCGTTTCCACCTACGTTAACCCCCAAGTTGGACCAATTTTGCTTCTTCTCTTCGTCTCCGTTCGTTTATGATACACGTATCTCTCTCAGAAGATAGATATTAATTTCATGTCTATCGGAGAAGAGTGTGGGTAGATAAATTAAGAAGAATCGCGCGGCTGTTTTCAATGCTGTGGAAAATCGAATGATTCTTGTATGCGATAACTTTCGACGATTGCATTTAAAAATGTCTGGCAATTATTAAAATTGCTACAAGAAACCGGGAAAATTCAAGATACAAAATATATATTTACGAAATAGTCGCAAGAGAAGGTCCAACTTCCGACGCGACTTGTACATCGTCACACCGGGGGAAAAAGTATCAGGACACAGGTGCATTCCGGCGACGAGGTGGACGCGACTCGAATACGCGAAGAGATGTTTAAAAAATGAATAGGCTCGCGGCAAAGGGTTTTTATGCGATCGCGAATTGGTGTCCTTGTGATGTACGTACGTGAGAAGACATACTCTGTATATGTAATAACGTGACATTTTGAAATATACAAGTGTCGAGAGTAAATCAAAAACCATTTGAGCCTGTGAGTTCTTTGAATTGCAAATTTACTACATTTTTTACTGCGATATTTATTTATTTATTTTATTTCTTCAATCATGTTTTGCATCGAAAAGACGACGCGATCGTAATTACTGATTCGAATTCAAATTGATAATTCTGGGTCAATGGTGTTGTGAGTACATGGCGAAATAGTAATTAACAGAATTAACTTAGTTTCGTCGGTAGTTCGGGGGAGGATCTCGGACCGTTACCCTTTGAACCTCGGAACCTAGCTGAATAGCGTAGCAGATCTAGTTCAGCGCGTCAATCTGAAATTGTGTCATGTATGACTACCTATTATCGATGCACGGTGTGCAAATCAAGGCCTGTCAGAGCATGTATGTGCCCAGGGTATATCCTTCAACGATCTATATCATCGCGCTATGGCACGTCACTTTGATGCTGCCATTGTCTTATTCGAGAAAATGCAAATGAGATACCGCCGCTGTCGCCGCCATTATTCGATTGCAATTGTTGATTTACAAAGCGATAAATAATAGTCGCTATTGCATCTCGCTTTACCACGAGCATCAGCTACTCATAATAATAACAATAATAATAGAAATAACAATAACAACAACAACAATAATAATAATAATAATAATAATACGGTTTAGGTGGCACGCAGTGGATTATATTGTGGCGCGAAACATTCTAATAACGCCATTATACTGTATTAATGACCTGTGAAGTGAAACTCTCGTTAATATATATCGTGATATCGGGGATAGAAACACATCTATGTAGTAATGCTAATGCATTTGATCTGTTATGTGAAACACTCTGTTCTTCGACACCGTGTATAATGTGAATTTAGTATTATTGCATGATTTGTTCTGCGCAAATTAATTCCCGCGTTAAAAGATTTACTCGCTCATTTACGTGCGCATCGAATATTTCTCTACGCGCGCGCGATAGACATTTCTATTACGAAGACTGCGCCGGCTGCGTGGAATATTTTAGCTCCGGAGAAAAACCGTCTGATTAAAAAAAAAAAAAAAAAAAAAAAAAAAAAAAATATATATATATATATATAGGAGAACACACACAATTTTATAGTTCGGGTTTAGGTTCTTTCTTCCTGCGATTTAATCGGGAGATTCCTCGAGATGCACGTCCGAACAGCTTTTAGAAGCTGCATTGTGTAGAGACTTTCTCTCTCTCGATTTTGCTCTCGTGCTGTAAACAGAATAGTACTTGCAGAAATGTCAAGCCGCAGGTGCAACGACGAGCTTGTGGAAAGAATGCACATGGCTGTCGCTTAGCAGAATGCGGGCAAGAATATTTGCGGCAAGCAAGCAAGCAAGCGAGCGAGCGAGCGAGCGAGCAGCGCTGTTACCATCATCAGAAGCGCGTCACGTCTGACGTCGCTGAATAGAATTAATTTAAGTATCCTTCCCGGCGATTCCAAAGCGTAATCTGACGTTGAATTATACGCCGCTCGCTCGGAAAACTCTTCCGCCTTTTTACCCGTTGCGCGCGTTTCACCCTCGTCCGTCGTATCAATAAAAAAGACTTTTTATTCACGACGATAGATATCGCGGCACCGCCATCGAGTTTAATTACGGTTATTACAAAGTTATTAAATATGTTCCGTATTTTTTAATTGTAATTGAGAGCAGTTTCCGCAGTTTATTCTATTTTAAAAGGTTTATTTGTTTTGAATTCAATTCTACAAGTATACTTCATTTCACACGTATGACGCATTGCATTTTTGCTGTTTAATCGGTTAGGTTTCAGTATCTAATGTAAGCGATTGTAGTCGGAAAAGTCGTCTGGAAAAAAGTGACTTCGTAAATTGAAACAACTCTCTCGATTATCGGGAACAATGATTGTCGCGTAATGGAAGCTCGGATAGGGAGAGAGAGAAAGTTTGTGTTCTCTTAGAACACATTGACAGTTGTGGCGGGGGAGGAGGTGAGGAGAAAGGAGGGGACGCTAAAAGCGAGGGTTGCGTTCAAGAATCGCCGTCGTAATTAGACTCGTAACCAGGTGTCGCGTTTTGTTCGCCATTGTCGAAATGATCCGACGAACGGGTAACGACGCTTCTGCCCGTTTCTTTCGCTCCCTGCGGGAGAAGCGTCTCTCCCTCTTCCTCGGCATTGTCTGTTTTGCATTCAGCGATTTGATCACGCTACGCTAACTCGTCTAACGACCTAACGCTTCGTGCCATTAGCGATTTGCGGAATCGCCAATCTCACGACGGAACCTCTTCCTTTTCTTCGTCTCTTCTTCGCTCGTTTTCTCGTAGCAACGAAACGGACGAAAAAGTCGCAGGTGGCATTGGTTCCCGTGACTCATGGACTTTCCGGCTCGTTGGAAGCTCGCGCTCATTAAAGTAGCCAAATTTGCTCGTTGTCAGAGAGAGGAACATCCGAATGAATGAGTCACCTGGAGCGAAAACTCGCAGGTAATCCTCGAACAACACGCAAGATGTTTATCCCACGTTTGTAACGAGTTTGTAATCCGTGTGTCCGTTGACTGCTTAATTTGGGATTCCCGGACCGGCTCTCGAGAGCGGTGTCTTTTAATCCCACACACAACCGCGCGTCTCGTCTAAGGTTGTCATCTACGAGAGTTATTACGCCCTCTTCTTATAGCCGTTTCTATATATATTTTTGTCCTTTTGGAATGCTTCTATATAGAGATGTCATCGTGTTCACCCGAGCGATGGTTTTCTCCGAATTAGAGTATTTTTAGAAAGCGAAAAAAAGAAACAAAGTATTAAAATAAAGAGTTTACCAGAATAAGAAACTCTATATTTTTTGTGGTAATATTTTAAGTTTAACTCGAATTCATAAAATGTGTATTTGTACGCACACAAACTTGTTAATCGGAATTCAGCTCGGGAACGTATAGAGTCGTCCGATTCACGTATAGAAATCACGACCGTGAGACCGCTGGGGACAGAAGCTATCTAAGCGGGATTCGCTCTTCCGAATTCGGTCAGCGGTGTTTCGCCGGATTTTCAGCGCGACGGCGCCTCGCCGGTCGCTTTTACGTCGGTACCTCCACATTCGCGGCATTCCTCTTTTCAATCCGGCCGATGACCAACGAAGCCGCAACCGCGGCCGACCGGCTGGACCACGTTTTCGTGCCGAGGTCGGCGAGAAGCAGAAACAAGCAAAAGAGAAGGAGAGAGAGAGAGAGAGAGAGAGAGAGAGAGAGAGAGAGAGAGAGAGAGAGAGAGAGAGAGCTGTCGTGGCTCTGACATGCCGCTCCGCAAAGAGCGAGAGTTCCTCTCTTTCCTTTGATGTTCGGCATCGGTATCCAACGAAGCGTAAATCTAATGTTCTCCCGAAACTCTCGCACGGTTTCGACTAGACTCTCGCAAATTGTAACATCATCTTCCATCGAACTTCCTTTCATCGCCGTTTGTTCATACGTGTATGTACATATATATGTATACGCGCGCACGTGCATGTACAAAACCACACGCGGTCCGTTACATGTAAAATTTTAAAAACGCTGGAAAAGAGAACGAGAAAAAAAGAAAAAAGGTAGATATATGTATAAAATCTCAGAAACACACGTATATAACATGTTCCATAAATACTCATGTGAAAAATGTTTCTCTCGCGTATCTTTCAGAAATATAAGTTGTGTAATAACTTTAGAAACACCCTAGGAATTTTTTTCGAAGTGTATGTGTCACCCTCATTACGTTCGCGAAGATACTTGTCAGATCGAAAATCTCACACACACTTACGCACGTGTGGTATGGGAGAAGTAGGAGCAGCCAAGGAAAGTCATTTTTCTTCCCCTATACGAAGGATATATATCGTTTACCGCGTATAAACCGGCCAAATATTACGGTCGTGCGGGAAGAAGCAACCGCGCACGGGGTTTTCTGAGGTGTCTCGACAAGACACCTGGATGTGGCTATAATGGCGCCCCGTGGTGCCGTTGTGCGACGCCGCGGCTTTCGAATCCACACACACACGATTCTGTGCTGCGACAATTATAAGCTTCCGCTCGGTCGCGCGTATACTTGCGCTGCACCCTTGTCTCTTCAATATCCAGCCGCAGGACCCTACAAGCCCTGGGCGGAGTTCCTCGACGACATAATCGTCGTCTACGAGCGCGTCTGTCCGAGAAACTCGCCCTTTCGACCGCGCGCACGTTACATTTCCTATACGGAAGGCCTGTCTCGGTTGTATATAATAATAGTTTTTCTTCTTCCTTCCTCCTCTTTTTGAGAAATTTCCCGTGAGTGACAGTTATATCGAGACAGCAATGAGAAGAAAACTTCACGTCATGTAGTGTCTACTCGTGTTACAAATGTTGAACACATAAAACTAAAAGTATATGATCGAATATATTGAGCGAATAATTTTTGGGGATGAGTAGTCGCATTAAAAAAATGTGTTTTATAAAGAATGTTAATTAAAGAATGCAGAGTTCGCGAAGACAACGCGCGTTTCAGAACGATCATAACTATATACGGCGTAATGGCTTTAACGAGAATCAGACGAACGGTTCAGGTATGTCGATTAATCGAGACGCGATTAGATAAGGTTGGCGTATCCTATCTCAGTCATTCCGGCTAACCGGAATCGACGAACTCAGTGGTGAGTGCGTACTCCATTGTTAATCTGCGGATTAAGCCGCGTTTAATCTGCGACTGGGATACGGCGGGTTCGCCGACTCTCTCGACGACTCTTTAACAAGGACCATCCTCTTGTCCTTTGTAGCCGCGATAGGACCTTCGAGACGCGACGGCGCGGTGGCAGCAGCATCTGCCGACGCTCAGAAACCCCTTTTCGAGTTATCCTCGATTCGGCCCGTGTCAATGGAATCGCTCGGCCCTTTAAAGGGAGGAAATCCAATTACGTAATATCGTGGCTGCGGTACGCCCGAAGAAGCGGTCTCGCGATCCTTGATGCAGTTTCAGACCGAATCAAAGGTGCAGGGCAAAGGAATGTTATTTGAAAAGGGACGAAAGAAGTGGAATAAATAGGAATAGGGGAGAAATGAAGAAGAAAATAAAGAGATGATAATAACGTGCGGTAGAATAAAAAAATGCCACCGTGGTGGAAAAATAGTTCGGAATATGAAAGCGAAAAAATGAAAATGAGAGGGAAGAGAAACATGATAAGAGCAACGTGAGAAAGTAAAAACAAAGAGATAATATACTGATAATAAGAGACAGAAAAAAGAAAATAATAAATAAATTTTCTCTTAAGAAAAAATAATTAACGAAAGATAAAAAGTCGTACATAAAAATAAAAAAACATTAATAACTAAATAAAGAAGTAGGAAGTACTCGTTATCTGAAGCATGCTTTATTTCAACAGACTTTTAATCTGGTTTGTGTGTGTGTATATATGTATGTTATTTAACGGAATCTGGAGCATCGTAAAGAAGCGCGCACAAGAGATGCTCAGAGAGAGAGAGAGAGAGAGAGAGAGAGAGAGAGAGAGAGAGAGAGTAACGAACGCGGCAGATATACCGGCAAGCATCCCTCTCGCGCGAGCAGTCTATAGGGGTAGCCAGGTGAAAATAACGCGTATCTCACGCTGTCCCGACTCCATCTGCCTCCTGCGCGGAGGAGAGGAGAATGCGTCGTGAAAATAAAATCGTCGTTCGATCGCGGCCGAGCCGGACGAGGATGCCGGAGAAGAGCCGCGCAGCAGTGACGTGAAAACTGCGTTGTCGAGGAGCCAGGAATATCGTTCGAAAGTGCTTTTAAAAATTTCCCCGGAGAACATCCTGCGTGCATTATCATCATCGCTTCGTCCCTGCGTCTTCGGATTCATACGTACGACGGCGATTTCGCGTTATCGGCGCGATAACGTATCCCGTTAGAGGACTAAAAGAACCGCGCTTGTCGTTACGGCGGCTCGTTATCGTCGGGCCAACAGCCACTCCGACGTTCTGTTTACGAAGTAATTCTGATATTGCGTTACCGGCAAGATGTCGCAACGGCGACGTATATCTCGCGACGAGACGCGTTACCTTGCTCTCGTCTAGAGTTTGCGATAATTTTTTCCGTGCAATCACACATATGTCATCTCGTCCGCTCGAGCTCTGACCAACGAGGAGCAATCATTATACCGCTATTACGGTAAATTATAGATCACACCATAGATCCGCTTCGCAACTCGTACGAGCAAACCGTGTGATTTAGGATGTTGTGCAGCAAAGCAATTACAAGAAAAAGAAGTGTATCTGCACATGTACTCGAGAATTAATTATATGTTTAGCAAACGCTATAATGTTTTTTTAAACCTTTTACATTTAGGATATGATATCTAAGAAACAATTCTCTTTGACGATCGCTAAACATTCGCTTGTTTAAAAATACTGTCAGATATATTGTATTTTATTAACAAAATTATTAGCAAATATTATTTTTTATTATTTGTGTATTAATGTACATTGGTTCAAGGAAGGGCTCAGGAAATTGATGCGCGCGCGCACACGTAATATATTTTCTCCGTCTCGTAACACCGACCGCGCTCGAGATAATAGAAACCGAGCTCGGCTACCGACGCGAATCTTTCTCCCGATAAACGATCATGGTCACGCCGATCGCCACCGATTTCGCGGTCGTTAACTCGCCGATCGCGCGCGGTTCTTTTCGATTAAGGTGATAGGCAACGAAGCGGATACCGCGCGAGACCGCAAGGCGATAGAACACGAAGCATAAAAGAAGGTGAAGGTGTGCGCGCGCAGGAAGAGAGGTACGTATTTACGCAAAAAACACAGACCGCTGAAATTACGGACTGTGTTACTCTTTATTTCGAAATCGAAAAACAAGTCAATATGGCAGCGCATGGAACAGCAATGAAGAAGTCGCAAAAGTATACAAAGAAAAAATCAGATTTGAAGCAAGCATTAAAATATAATTTTGAATATGAATTCTCAGTCGTAATATATAACGTATGCAATGTATTAAACGCCGTATATAAATTCAAATAATTAAACACATTAACCAATTATTTTCCTCGCGTCTGTTTAAAGTTGCGAAGAAGAAGACAGAGAAATAACACAGAAAAAGACATAAATAACTATAAATAATGAAGATAATTTCTGAATCGCGCGCGAAATAAGCGGTGCGGCGATGCGCGTCTTCGGCGCATCCATCTCCTCGTTTTCGTAACGCTTCTTCCACTTATTCCCTCTTCCTCCCGTTTGCTCGGTTAGAGCATACACCACAGCATCGCGCGTCTCGTAACGTTTGCTCGTTTTGTTCGATGTTTCCGAAACGCGCAGAAGCAATGCGGAATCTTGCGCGGGCTTCCCGACCGAGGAATTAATTTCCTTTGTGAGCTTTCGGAGCTGAGCGCTTAACGTGCGGTCGTTCTTCGAGAATAAGGGAGGAGATGCAGGTCGATTGTGTGGTTGTCCGTCTTGCCGACGAGAAAGAGAGAGAAGGATGCGAGCAAAAGTAACTTTTAAATACGATTAAGATGGTATATTTAAGCGGATCATATATATTCATTGTTGAGCGCGGGGATTTTTCGATTTCTCGCATTTGTGGTCAACCGCTGGAAAATCCTACTCAGCAGGTAATACGACGATGTATGAACGCCCAAGATGAAATTCGGAAGCTTTCTCTCTTCCGGACAGAAAAATAGGGAACGACGCGTCTTCACATTTTATCTTATTTTTTGTTTTAGCTGCACATCAGGAAAACGATCAACACATTATTTGTTTTTTTTTTTTTAATTTTATTTTAGTTTGTATCAGAAAAACGCTGCTATTAAATAGGATTGTTTTACGTTCTGTATCACGTGGTGCGCGCGCGCGCGCGCCTAGACAGTCGTTAAATATTTGCATCGTTGATATTTATTAAGTCTCGAGCGCGCAGCGACGATGATCGATTTCGCGTTCTCGCTGTTTAATGAAATATCACCCCGATCCCTCACTGTCTATTGTAACGTGGTGTATAAGGGATGTAATAAATAAAATGGATGCGGCAAATCTGTAACAGCGCGGCGGTAATACACGCGGGAAAATATTTGACGTCGTAATCGCGATGGCCGGAAAAAAGTGGTCGCGGGCATTTTTAATGAACTTTCGCGGCATCATAAATTTCATAAGCGAAAATATTTGCCCTCCAAACGAATCGCGCCGCCGCCCGCCCGCCGGCTTTTCCGCGAGCGGCGAATGTTATTTCCCGAAAAGTGTCAACAGAAATTCCGCGGGTGATCTCGCCGGCGAAAATATTTTTCAGCGCGGGGAACGATCGCGAGGATTAAGATAGACGAGCTATATACGAGCGCGATCCACTCCTGCATTATTACCCGCGCGGCGCAATGCAGTTTGTAATGAAAACGCGCTGTGTGCAGATCCATAAAAGCGAACGTTAACATTTTCCCTTGCCTTTTTAAGCCCGGCGAAACGCGCGCACCCGTAAATGCGGAAGAACGTCGATGGAAAACTTTTACGAACCGGCTTTGCGTCGGTATTTTTAAGGATCATGAATTCGCGAAACGCTTTCACGAAATATTTCGTCATTATGAAACCGCATGAAGATAGACTATCAAACGAGTTATAAATTTTAAATGAAAGAAGAATGAAATTAATTAATGTTCAGCGTAATTTATACTTCTCAAAAAGCTTGTTATTTGAATTTTCTACGTATTGTTATTTTAATTTCTTATTAAAATTTAAGGTTAAAATAATAATATATCCATTGCGCGTAAGAAAAGAACGGGACAATACACACAGCTTAGAGAAAAAAAAATCAGTGAAGAATCTCACGCGGGAAAAGAGTGCGGCGTGTTTCCGCGCGGAGTATGTAGTTAACCGTAAGCCGGATAATCCCTAAACGGAGCGGTAAGCAGTTTACAAAACGCACAAGAACCGTCGCGTGATGCTTCGTCGCTAGAGAGCTTTAAAACTCGGCGCTTTTTCGCGCACACAACACAGTGACGTAATAACGTGTTGATAAAATTCCGCGCGCAACGGAACAAGAGAAAGTTCGTCTCGAGATAGAGCGGAAGTTGTGGAAAAGAGTGCGTACGTGTGTTCGTGTTGTTCGTCGATATTCGGAAATGCCGCGCGGAAGTGAAGCTTCTCGGAGAAGCTTCTGTATAGACGCGATTTGATGTCGTTATTTCGAACATTGAAAGAAACTTTTGAGAATTTTTATGTCTCGCAAATATTCACGAGAAAAATCTCGGAACTTTTGATCTCAATTTTAATGAAAGAGAATTTTCTTTCGTCGATGTATTTCAAATTTTGTGCACAATATCGGAATCTCGATGCGATACGGATTTGAAAAAGAACGCGGTTGAGAAAATCATTTTCCGCGTTACACACGAGTTACATATTCGAGTCGAATCAGAGGAAGTGCACGATTTTCGAAACACCCCGCGTATATATCCGTAACTCGCAGCGTCAAGAGAGGTATATTTCAATAAAGCATTCAGGATAAAGCCGGGGAATATTTGGAGCTGCGGCGTCTCCGGATGTGCAATCTGCAGGAGAAGCGGCGCGATACGTCGAGGAAAGGAGGAGCGCGAGAGTTAGGGGCGTCGTCGTCGCCGGTATCCGAATTCATGAATGGGAAGATATTAGTAACGCGTGGCTACCCTGTACCGCCGCTCCTCGGATCTATGAGGTTTACGGGCCCGTATGATAAAATTGCTTAATTTACCATAGAATCCGCCGCTGCCGCCGCCGCCGCCGCGGGCTACGGAACGACAGACGGTAAAAGAGCGGAAACTGGGGGTGAGTGAAATAGCGGTGCTTATTCGTTCGACGGAAGTGTCATAAAAACCTTTTATGATACTTGCGGGTAATTTACGGAACGTATGTGTGTATGTATATAATTGATGCAAATTGTAATATCGTATGTATTATTTCTCTCACTATTATCAAGAAGTACGATAGTGCCTCGCATCAAGTTCACGCGCAATGAAGTCGCGTGCGAACCATGCGAGCATTCCGTGCCTCTATTACGCAAAAATGAGTAAATTTGACATTTATAAAAACATATTAAAATAAAAAATATTGTATGCAAAAAACTTGGCGCGGCTGCACCAAAAATTAAAGATATACGCATACTACACGCGCGCGAGAACTATTAACATTTTATTCAAATAAATTTCGATACTTTCGAATATCGTTATATGATGTTTCTCGGGAAAGTATGTTATTTTTTATTATATTATGTATGTATGTCATTTTATTAAAAAATTTTGAACAATATGTATTACTTTGTAATATAAAATTACTGATGTAAAGAAACAATCGTACATTTAATAAAAGTATCAAACTGACGCACAACCATTTTAAACAATTCTTACTTCAATATAATTAAAATTTAACTTTTGATACATTTGACTGTCAGCGTTATGTAATTTCAAAGAATTATTATTTCAAGGAATACTTTGTAGTGTAAAATTATTAGTTTATAAAAAAACATTGTTTATAATAAAATCTACTGAACTATTACATCAGACTGAATCACAAAAAACTTTAAATATCTTTAGTTTATTATAGTTTTTGATGCAACCGCGCCAAGTTTATTTGCATTAAATATTTTTTATTTTAAAATTAGTTGCATATCGGATTTTGACTTTTTACGCAAAGCAAATTTTATAAATAATTCTACATGACACTTTCTACGCAAAACAAAGTCTATTTTACACTATCGAATACTTTAAGTATAAAATAAAGCAAAGTTCATGAAAGTACAGTTTCACATAAGATTTATATAGGTTTGCGCTTTGGTACGCAAAACAAAATTTATCTTATACCGATAAATACTTTAATATTATTGTGCATCATATGTATGAATTCTCCAATGGCGCGATATTTTTCTTATATATCATTTCTTTCTTAAATTTTGTAAAAAATAAGTTTAACTTTAAAACTATGTGTTATAATTTTATTATATACGAATAGATTTTCACATCATTCTATTTCCATATCACATGATACCATACTTATTGATGCGTTTCAATTCGGAAGCAACACCAAATTTGAGCATCAAAAACAGATTTAAAAAAAGAAAGATCCAGAGAAACATACAAACAACTGAAAGGGAGAAAGAGCCTGTTGTCCAAGTTAAAGGCGGACGATTTTTTGTGAAATAAAAAACACTGTATTTGACGTTTCGATCTATATTTCAACTGTCGATCATCTTCAGCACTGTTACAAATGAAAATGAAAATGAAAATTAAACTTAAAACATCCGTTGAGAAAGAAACATGTTATATTATACAGACAGGTAGCAAGAATCTTGGAAACAAATATTTACGCACCTAAATGACTAGTCATCTCAAGGACCGCTCCTTGAATGTAAGACGTTAACGCGACAAACATACAAACAACTGTTCGAGACAATGTTTTCAAACTTATATTTTATTTAAAACAAAAAATTTAATATTAATATAAACAGATATAATATTTAATTAAACCGTAAAAAGTAAAATATTAAAACGATTTTTAAGAATACACACACACACACACAAAAACTATTTGTACTAAATTATACAAAAAGACTAACAACATTTCTGTTCAAATATTTCAAATTCAAGTCAAACGTCATCATCATTTAAACAGCTCATGTGAAAAAGCATATAAATACGATCGCACAACCATTCTCTTGTTTATGTTTCACTTTGCTTTTACAGCAATATCAACTTCAAATTCTCAGTTGCTATTTGACTTCTCAAAGCTACACATCGGTTTTCTCTTTAGCACAAGATCTTCTATCAAACGTAGATAATTTTAAGATCAACTCTGTTGTACTGTAACGTCAAATTGTGTTTTTTATCATTGTGAAATAAAGCATACAATGGCATCTACAAGTACTGGTGTGACGGGTAAGGCGTCTACAAATGCTGACAAACATCGATGCGAAGTAAGACGTTTTCTTTAACCAAATATAGATATAAACGAAATATAAATCAATTTTTAACATCAAAAATATACATATTATTTTTCTTCTTCAGATGTGCAATATCTTTTTTGAAAATAAAACACTCTTGTTTTCGCATTATCGTAGCTATCATAAAATAAATACTATATATGTATGTAAAACATGTGATTACACAGCTAGTCACCTTGGTTCCGTAAGAGCTCATGCGAGACAAAATCATTCTTATCTCGCTACTTATTGCGAGGCAAGTTTTTTAAAGATGTGTATTGAAACAAGTACCAAAATAATATATAGTGTGGTAGTAATTTATACTGTTTTATTTTTAAGATTTGTAATGCATATTTTTACACTTTTCACGGATACAAAAATCATCTAAATGTTCATAAATCTATGACGTCAAACAGTTTTGCATGTCATGTATGTGAAAGACAGAATTATTCACAGTTTTGTTTTTTGGTGAGCCATTACAAAGAAGAGCATTTACATAGTTATATGTGCGAGGTAAGTATATGACGTATGTTTTCTCTACACATTATTAATAAACGAGATACAAAACGATTTTGAAGATCAAAGATATATATTTATATACTATTATTCTTCTTTAGATGTGTAATTTTCCTTTCAAAAATGAAATATTCTTGGATTCGCATTATCGTACATATCATAAACAAAATAACAGATACGTATGTACTAAGTGTAATTATTACACACTTAATTCAGTTTACACCCTAAAAAATCATGCGATTTGTAATTATACTTATGTCGTGAAGTATTGCGAGGCAAGTTTTTTAAAGAAATGTATGAAAATAATTATCACAGTAATATGTAGCGTGTTTTAGTAATCTATATTGTTTTATTTTTAAGATATGTGATAAACATTTTTTTTCATTGCACGAATACAACGATCATCAAAATGTTCATAAATCTATGACATCAAACAAGTTTAGATGTGGTATATGTAAGCCCGAAAGAGAATTTTATGAAATAGGTGAATTGACAGCGCATCACAAGATAAACCATTTAAGTAACCCATGCGACGTACGTTAGAAAAATAAGAATAAAAATTATAGACTTAGCAAAGTAATAATAACAGTGTGTGTGTAATAACAGTGAAATTATAACAAATACATATAATTTTACACCAATCATACACTACTTTATTGATATTCAAATGTAGTAAAAAATTAATAAGAACAAAATAAGAGCCAAACGCTGATCGTATGTGCAAAAAAGTTTTTAATGTATAAAATAATAGACATTGTAATTCGAATTAAAAAATCTTAATTTGAACAAGCTATATTGAATGTTTAAATTGTTGTTTACATCTTGGGTAGAAACAACTTTTCTCCTATTTGTGAACTTTAAAAGATATTTACGACAAAGTATTTCTTGAAAGGTGATTGCGCAAAATGCGGGTTTGACTTCTGATCAAGATGTTGTCTTTGCACTTGATTGGTAAATTATATAAGCGACAAAAACATTGATTTTATATGAGATGTACCTACACTAAGAATTCGATGTAGATTTTCAAGTTTTGATTTGTTTTTTAATTTGTACTATTTTACACGTTAAAAAAGTTTAGTACGTACATTCAACATTTAGCTCTTAATGGCATTATTATTTTTTTTTATTATAGTTGTATTAATTTATATTATATTACATTTTTTTTAAAGATGAATGATTAATACTTACGAAGAGAAGATGGAATCAGACGAACATCTATCTGTTCATTCCGAAGGGCCATTGAGATGTAAAGCATGTAATAAACAATATGCTGACTTTGTTTCTCGCGTACTTCCCATTCATTCAAAGGTGAAGATATTGCCAGTCGACTGTCCAGAACAGAATATACTTTATGTTGAGTTTCTGAGCCGAAATGCCGAAATTTCTAAGTACTTTCATACTTAGGAAGAAGAAGAGGAAAAGGATTAACATCGATCTGTTCATTCAGAACAATGAAATATTAACGTATTTCCCATTCATTCATATGTAGTAATGCCATTTGACTGTCCAGAATGTAATATACGTTTTGATTCTCTAAACCGAAAAATTCCCAGATTATTCAATACTTAATGTGCAATTTGTTTGCGCGCGTAAGTTGCGAGCGCGACTGCAGCGGCGGGAGACAAAATGTGAAAATAATCTTCGAGTGTTCTCTTTACGCGCGCTGCCTGAAAGTCGAAGCGGCATCATGTTTTCGCCTATCTTCGTCAAAAGTCAGAAGATGAAGGGTGCTTTCCAGCTACGTATACAGGCGACACTGTGTAACACAGTGTCCATTAGTGTGAGAAAGAGCATAACAGTGTGTCTCACTTACACTAGTGGACACTGTGTTACCCAGTGTCGTCTGTGGACAGCACCCGAAATTTTCTCTCGCAACTTTCTCTCGCGCGAACCGCAGACAATCGAGAACGCACGACGTAACACATCACGAACTGCCTCCCCGTCGCAGGAAAGCATTACGCTCACTCTCGAGATTCGCGAAATTCAACGTGGATCTGTAATTTAAGCCACGTTCGGAAACATTACTCGTGTGCACACACGAACATCATTCTATCTTTGTTTTATATCTAATGAGCAATAAAAATAAAATATACACGAGTGGTGCTTCCGAACGCAGCCCTATCGACGGGATGGAAGAATGCGATGAAAATAAGAAGCGTTCGGATTCGACAAATCGCGCTTTATATTTTGCTCGACAACGCGTTGCGCGTAGATATATCGCGCGTTATATTCTCTCGCAATACAATAAATACGAAGAATTACATTATCGAGTCTCAACCAATCGATTTGTTATTGTTGTTACAAACACGCATAAAATTCGCATCGAATGTGTACTGCGTAAAATTGGAATTTTGGTAAAAAAAATAAGTACATTATATGACTCGATATTTTGTATACAAAACAACTAGTGTATTTATTTTTGTTTTCTCTTCGCAAACGTCGCTCGATTGAATTTAGTGATCGCTCGGCGTTCGAAGCTGTGCGATCGGTCCCGGGATGGCGGATAAAAGAATCCACAAGTTGCCGATCGACGGTTGCACACTCGCGCGCGGATCTTTTGCACCAAGGCCAGATCTGCCTTTGTCGATGCGAGCTTTAAAAGCAACCTGTTGAAAGTTCGGAACTGTGCACGCGGCGTACGACGCGTGTCAGTCGTGAGAGTTTGAATCTGATTTACGTGCGACGGCGCCATGCACGCGCGAACTTTCGGAGTGATTTCGACGGGCGCACGCAATCTTATGCGTTTATTATCATAATGCCGTATCATCACGCGTTATCGCTTCTCGGAATGATTCTCAACTACATCTAAATCGCGAAATGCATTTGCATTTTGTATGAGAGAACAATAATAATATCTTCTTTATCATCATTCACAGAGAAAATCGTCGGATTATTCGTCATTTATCAAGTAAAGCAGAAAAAATTAGTTTATATTAGAAATCTAGGATATATTTCGCTTGTTGAAGCGAGAAAGAAATCGACGACACGCAATTCTGCGTGCATTCGTTGTTCGTTGGTAACGACGACGTGTGGAAAATTATGGCACCTACAAATTTTACGTTCCGGTCCACTTAAAAGCCGCGGACGGATAATCGCGGCCAGCGAATTCGACCAACAAATCTCGCTGGCCGAAAGACAATCGCTCGAACGAAAGAGATCTTACAGGTCGATTTATATAAACGCGTTCGATATCCGACCGGACTCGTCCGCCATTAAACCGAGCGTCGCGAGATCGCTTTTTGAGTTCGCCGCTATTTTTCCCTTTCCATCGCGAGCAGCAGAGAGAGATTCCGTGGTTAACAAAGGAAAAAATCACCACGCACGAGACGTGTTCCGATAAATCGCCGTGAAAATGCAGTGGCTTGATCCGCGCGAATCGAGAGCGCCTGTCGATCGCACGCGATCGCCGGTCCATTGCGATAATTGGTGGATATCAAAGACCTCTATTGCAAATATCAAAGACGGGAGCGCACATCATGCTCGCAAATGTGCATTCGACAGCCGAGCTTTACAGCGAACGAGATTCATTCGTGCAAATTGGCGCGAAAACGTTCAATTAAGGTGTTTCGTAAAAATTGTCTCGGATATTCGAAAGTATTATATTATTCTTTCTCAACGATTTTTTTAGTATCCTTTTTTGAGATAAAATAGTTTTGTTTATTTAATAGTTTGTATATTTTTTAAAATAATTTTTAGTATTAATAATATATATAACATTCTAGACTGTTAAAAATAAATCAAAATTATAAAACTGGTGAAACACAAGGTGTGTGTTCCTTTATTTTTCATACTTTTCTCTAGTTTCAGTTTACTTTCAAAAATGAAATTCTTTTCGCTACGTGTAAAGGTTGATGAAGAGGAAATAGAGTTCTTGAAAGAAAGAATGGCGCGTGGAATCTCGTTTACACTTTATTTCCAAAAATTAAATTCCTCACGCGGAATACAAAACCTGAGAACGAAGGAAATAGAATTCGCGGCATAAAATATAGCGCGATGTTTCCAAAAAAAAAAACTATTAAATTGTTTTTGAGAAAAATAGGAAAATCACACGTGAGAAAAGAAATACGAATACGAATGTTAGATAAAATACTCTTATAGTTGCTTGGATTGTTTGAGAAGTTTTTATCAAATCCTGCCTCGCTCGACCGATCGAGTTCTTGCTCGTTAGCGCGTGCGATGTCTCGCAAAAAAAGGTCATCGTTCTCATTGTTAATTATTCGGCGGAATGAGATTGAATTTCCGAGTATTAATTTTCTCAATTTTGTAGCGACGTTCACAAATCCATGGAAAATAGTTGCCGTTGTAGATTTTAAATAATATATATATATATATTTCTCAATTACATATTTATACAATGATTTTACATAAAGGATTATATTTAATAATTTAAAGTACAAAAGTATACAAAAAAAAGTCGAAAACTTTCTTCTTGTAAGTTGAAATACGGTTTTACAGCGCGAATTAACGTTATATCTGTCTAAAAATACGTTACTGTCAGACAAGACGCAAACATTGATCGCATGTTGTCACCGCGCAACGTCGCAGTTAAGTGCATCTTCGTGCATGTTTAAACCGCGTTGGAGGATACATCGGCGAGACTAAAAGGAACCGCAGAATCAGACGGCGGATAATGTCACGAAGAGCACGCCGTGCTAGATTACCAAGGACGAGAGTTTTCCCGCGCATCCTCGTACCCGCCATTTCCTGCTCGGAATCTCGTCCCTTTGTTCTGCCGTCGAGCACCTTTACTTCCTCCCTCCATTGCTCGTGCACTTTTTTTTTAACGGTTAAAACCATTTTTTCATCTCTCTCTCTCTCTCTCTCTCTCTCTCTCTTTCTGTAGCAAACAAAAAAATTCCGAAGGCTGATTACTCTGGAAAAGTGTACACGAAAGGTACAACTTCAGCAAAGGGTCAGGAGTTGCGGTCCTTTGATCGGTGCATTAATGAAAGGATCATCGTGTCTCGTCTCTAGCGCTAACCAAAAGAATGGGACGGGGGTGATAGCGCGGATACGCGAGAAAGAGGTATGTAAAATGACGCTACTGAGGAAAAAAATCCTATAAAAATTCGAAGAGAACGAGGTTTCAGCCAAGCGAGACTTCAAATTTTATCAAATATACATTATGTGCTTTGTTCTATACAATTTTTTAAAGTATTTAGCAGGAAATATAAGGAATTGTAATGTAATATTGTATATTTAAAATTAATTTAGTTTTAAAAAATTAACGAAGAAATAAGGCTTATGTAGTTAAAAACCAACATCGATTTTAAACTGGTCAATAGGAGTTTAACGCAAAATAAATAAATAAATATGTATATGTATATATTTATCTTGCACGAACATCCAGTGTTTGACTCCTATTGACCGATTTAATATTGCTATTAACTTATTTTTTGAAAAAAGATTTGCAAAATATATTTAACTTGGAATATGAACGATTCGAAAAAAGGATAAAATAAAAATTTTATAATATTATAAGTAACACAGTTTTTCAAATATATGCTGTAAGCACATGTTACTCTTTATGCAACTCTTTAATTAAACCAATTTCTCACTTTATCTGTCTGACAAAACATATCTTTGTAAATAATTTAACGAACATGTAAACGATGACGAATTCCAGTAATAATTTTCGGGAACAGATGAAATGAAGTAATATCGAAATAACCATCGATAAATAACTATTTGCGTTCTCATATCAACCAAATTTAAGTTCGATTTCAATTGTTACTCGCGATTAAAATTGAGCATTACAAATAATTCGTCAGAGTGATTTAAATGGTTCAGAGAGAGAAGAGAGTCAGAAAAAAGAGTGAGAAAGAAAGAGAGAGAATGGGATGAAATAGTGGAGCTCTATGTAAGATAACACTATTGAACGATCGCGCGAATTTTCCTTTTCCTCTTGTGACCTCACACTCTCGCGCTATCGCTCTTCCCGCTTCCAGCATCCAGGCGTCAAAGGAGCGCAGCCACTGGCTAATTCGATAATGCATTTTCGGAGAATGGTAGAGAAAGAGAGAGAGAGAGAGAGAGAGAGAGAGAGAGAGAGAGAGAGAGATGGATAGAGACAAGAGAAAGCGAGAAAGTGAGAGAGCTTTGATTCGTCCAGCCTGAGATTACAGAGGAGGAAATCGGAAACCGAATTCCCATGTCGCATATACTCTCCAACAGATTTGGACGAACGATGCGCTTCGGAAATTCGGTTGAATTCGGAAAACATTGGAAACTGTCGTGACATTTTCCGGAAAATTCTCATTGTGGTTTTGCTTGTGGCAACACGCAAAGAAATAGTTTGCGGGACAAAATTAAATAGAGAGAGAGAGAGAGAGAGAGAGAGAGAGAGAGAGAGAGAGAGAGAGAGAGAGAGAAATGTTCATTACGATAAATGTGAATGCTTTACATTTAAAATGTTACATTTAATATATGTTAAAATAATAATTATTCTATTTATGTACATCAAGAGACGCGATAGCGTCTCGACGCCAAGTATATAAAAATATCCGCCGAATGAATGTCACTGTCTTGACGCTACCGTATACTTTATCTCGAGTTTTTCCTCGCTAAATTTTTGATACAAAACATCTCGTCAATTATACCTCTATTCAAAAATTTAACCTTACTTGTCTTAATAACTGTCATTAGCCAAGTTTTTGTACTTTACTTTTGTTTTAAGCCTGCGGTGATTGTCTGTGTTTTTTATTTATACAGAAAAAAGATTTATGTAATAGATAGTTTGTATATTTAGATAGTTTTTATGTACTTGGAGTATGATTTTTTCTCTCTCTTTTAAAGACTTTTTTTAAGGTGATATATACTATATTACATATATATGTACATGTATATAAATACATATTTCTTTATATGTATTTTGTTTTCTTTTCTTATATTAGAATATAAATATTTGAATTAAGAATAAATAAAATTTCAAGATTCTCTGATATTATCACAACGTTAGCGTCGCAACAACGATTTTGCCTGTTTGCGCGACTCATTAAATTCTCAGAACGAAGAGTCGTCACGTGTGTAAGTAGCGAGCAAGTTTCATAAAGCGCGCTCCTCGTGAAATCCTAACTATTACAAACCTCGTTAATTTGCCGCGCGCTGGAAATTGCGACAGGTTGAACCTGACTCAGCAAAAATTTGTTTAATCCACTCGCAGAATTCCACATCTAGGATCGCCTAGAGTTTTTTTTTTATATATCGATACATAAAAATCTCCATCGCGTGTCTAAAGCTCATGAAAATCGGAGAGCAGTTTCCGAGAGAATTGTTTCTTGCGAGTCTAATACCTCTCGGTATCTCTTAGGATTCACCGCGGCCGAATATGCATCTGCGCGCTAGTTAAACCCGATAGTATAGCGAAACCGGGGCTTTGAAACGGGAGATTTTGCGCGTTTATTTGTCATCGATATCCTGGACGCTCTGTTCCTCTCCCCCCTTGTTTGTCGTCGCTCTTTCCTAATGCGACCGGCGGATCCGATAAATCTCCTCTCGTTCGCGATATTGCGCCGACCGATCCGGAAAAAAAGCGCGAATTACACGCCAGACGGTTCGCGCTTCGCTCAAAGTACAATTTTTTGGAAGGGTTTTTTTGAGTATCGCCCACTCTCTTCCCCGGATAACTGTAAACGTTATCTTCCGCGATTTATCGTTGATGTTATCGTCAAAGCCCGAAGCACGAACGGTCTTAGGATTGACTGGTCAATGCGCGGAACAAACGGTCGAAGCCCGAATGAACATTTGAGACGTATAAAATATTTCCTTTGTATCACATCATTTAATACTATCGTATATGTGTGGACGGGGAAGGGGCTCCCGCACTCCCTCCCTGTAAAAATCTAATCCAACCTAATCTATAATATGTCACTGCGATAATAACGTATATTGAAAAGTATGCTAATAATCCTATTTCAGACTTTTACCATTCTCCGCACACTGACCAGTCAATTTTAGAAGCGTTCGCGCTTCGAGCTTTGACCATAACATTGATAAAAAAAAAAAAAGCGTTTATTGAGGTACTGTCAGTTTATATAGCGCTATGGTATGTATAAATATTTAGCTGCAAAATTTCACATTTTTTTGGAATTATCAAATCGCTTAATCTTTGATATTTTTTATATACAATGTAAATCCCGCATTTATTTGCTGTTTTTCAATCGCGCTGCTTTTTTTAATTTTAAATCTATACATGTAGACGTATGTATATTTTATGAGAATTATATTTGATGATAAACGCGCGCAATTTTAACGTTTTACGGATTAACAAACATTAACCGCGAGCGAGAGCACTTGTCGCGCGCGTTCGCAGGTTCGATAAAATACACAACGCGCGCCGCGCGCTGTCGCAGAAGGGATGTCGTATATCCCACATTCTAGAAATTATCTTCATTACCACATCCACGACGCAGCCATGTCGGAATGTGTTTTCTCAGCACATACGCGGCTGCTCCGCGTTAAGAGGCCGACGACAGTGGCGACGGCGATAATTTCCAACAGGAATATTTTCCAAGGGATCAAACCCATCCTTAACTGCACGTGTGAGAGGGTGCGGTGAGCTTTCACTCCCCAGCGAGCACATATACTCTCCTCACTTATATTTTCTATTACGTCCCGCAAGATTTTCCGCGTCCTCGAAAGCTCGTCCCTGCCGCGCGCGCGTAAATTGGCGGCTTTCGTCGCGACAAGGTCGACGGGAAGAGAGTTCGGTTTTAACTCCCTCCCAGGTTTAATGGCGCGCCTACGAAGAGGGCGTTAAATTTTGTCACCGAGTACAAAGGGCCAAAGGGTGAGAGCGTATCGTTTAACGCGCGCCCGAGTGGGCGCCCATGAAAATTTCGTCCGTCCCCCATTCCCTTTTGTCTCTCTCTCCATGATCTTCCTCTAGCCTCTTCGAAGGTCTCTCACTTTCGGTCCTAACGACGTTAATAATAATTACGATTTTGCAAAAGAGGGTCCTCATGAAATTCGCAAGGCATTTCACACGCGGAAGAGAGACAGAAAGAGAGAGAGAGAGAGAGAGAAGAGAGCTACAGGTACGTAAAATCATTATGGAGAGAACGGTAAGTGATAGACTCATAATTATAATTATTTTAAAAGTCCATTATTGAGACTATTACTTTAATATACGTCTAATGAAACCAAAACTTTAATTTCCATACGTGTCAAATAAAATTTCTAAGTTTCTAAGACGTAAGAAGATCAGAGGTATTACTCAAATGCCGCTCATGTATATCTTTTGTGGTAGATTTTTCTCTCGCAGTGATAATGAGTTCTTTCAGCGCCGTAACACGTTGACACCGAGTCCGTTTCGTCATTGCAAAGGTAATTTGTCCGAGTAAATATGCCCTGCGCGGCAGTATTCGCGCGAACGATTACTGTAACGTTATCATTTAGATCCCAGACAGAAACGACCGAGCTTTGTATATGTACCGTTGCCGCGCACAATTCTCACCGACTGTAATTAGCGCGGCTGAATCGTGCGCGCGAGCGGGAGAATTCAATGTTTTCCGCGATATGAAATTCGCAGCAAACCGACTTTGATTAGAGTTTATTACCGGCGCGTTTTTATCCGCCGCACCGCTATTGTCAATTATCGCATAATATAAAACGGATGGTGCGAGCGCGCGCGCTCTCGTACATAACGAGTTACCGCGCTTGATCGGCCCGAACAAAATGTTTAATCATCCTCCCGGATTGCCCGGAAACAAACAGGAAATGGAGCGCTCGCATCTCGTCGATTCCACATGCGCGATTTCTAATAAAATTACGTATGTATGTCAATGGCACACACGTGTCGCGCTCCGTCACTCGCTTCGTTCGTCAATTCAAAAACTGCCACTTTACAGGAATACAAAAATACACAAATTTTGTTACGTAGAAAATAGAACTCTAGACAATAAAAGTGCAAATATGAACAATAACGTGAGAAATAATGTCAACTCGATTTTTGGCAAAATTTTGATGCTATATGTGTATATATTTTTTTCTACGCTTATATTTAATTATCGATGTTAAATGTGTTGTTAGAGAGTTTTATACAAGTTATATATATATATAAATCTGAAGTTGTATAAATTAATATATATATTTTTTATTTTAAGATAAATAAACACACTTAATGTTATATGGAAAAAATGTTTCTTTAGCACATAACTAGGAAATATGTATAAGTGGCGATTTTCGCTCCCCTGAAAACTGTCAATATTTGTATTCGATGCTGAACAGTCGCGATTCGTATTCTCGGCTCGTGGATTTGAAGTTCCGCTTTTAAGGTCGGCATAATCCGGAAACTGCCGGAGTCGGCGTAAATATTTGCCATTCAAAACAGTGGGTGGACTTCGTTTAAATATCGATGACAGCGAATAGCGACAGCCCTCGCTGTATACCCGGTCCCGCTGAAATATATTGACCGATTTTTGCGTACTCGCTGTCGAGTGAGGAGAGCGACGGGAAGAGGGAAGGGAGAAACGTTGGGAAAATACGTCGGCGAAAATGTCGGGAACGCGCAATCGAAAACGAGCGCGACGTTCGCTCGCCCCGAAAATCCGATACAGACGGAGCTCGTTCGTTTAAATAATCTGTACATTGTATTTATCGACGTTGCTTTTTATCGGTCGCGACCGACGCGGATGTAGCTTTTAAAAATCGACAATTTTTCTCGATTACAATCGCATATATACACGGATGCAAAAAAAGACAAACTAACAATCGTGCTCGAAAAATTGGCATTATGTCGCAAAGTCGATCCCAAGATCTTACACACGTTTTGCACAAAGCATGACAGCTCACAAATATTATTTAAAAATAAAAAAGTGGTATTTAAAGTTAATTTTTTTCTTATTTTTGTCAAGTTTCTAAAGTTGCGAAGATATTGAATAAGAGGGTAAAATCCCAATTAAGCAATCTTAGACAAGTCAAAGCGCTTTCTTTCGCCATAAAGGAACCATTAACAAATCCGCGTAAGCCGAACGCACCCCTTTTGTGAACAAAGAATAGAGCGAGCACAAATCGCAGTTTGCAGGACAAATCGCAGGACGCACAATGGAAGAGAAAGAGAGAAAGTTTGCTAACTCCTCATATTTTCACGCTAAATTTGTCCCGTGCGCGACAATGAGAGCGTCATCTAAACGGCCACGCCTTTCAGTCCGTAGAATTCGGCCATTAGATGCCATTGACGGATTAACCCCCTTAGACCACCCCATCCAAGAGCAGCTTTAAGTTCTGCCAAGGGTCGCGATGATTTTTTGAATATATATATATATATATTTTCACGCGCAAAACGACGACCGTTTAAGGGCGCTATTGTTCGCATGGTGAGAAATATAACGGCTGCTTTCCCTCATTCTCTCGTCTTGATCCCCGGACGTTCAGCATTCTCTCGTGTCTTTCACGTCTCAAATTCCTCGAACACTTTCGTCTGCAATCGCCGCCCTCTTTCACTTCGTTTCCGTTCGCTCTTTGCGTTTATAAATGCCGTAATTTGTAGAGAAGATAATTTGACCGTATTTCACACACAATCTTTCCGCGCGATCTTATCGCATCACGTATTACATTCCGATTATATTAAATCTGTATATAGCTTGAATTTGATCCGATCGAAAACGCTGTCGCGAAACGTACAAAAATTGCAACGACGCGCGGCGACTGCGCAAATGGCCGAGACCGGTCGAAGTCGGTCGCCTAACTCGTCGCAGATTGAACGCAAATCGTTACACTCGGCGCGCGAATAACACCGAAGGTGGGAAATTCGTGTTTCCGCAACCCTTCTCTCGAATACGTGCATTACCGGTCGCAATAATGTTCGCGCGCAAAGCGAAACGTAAGAGAGGCGAAATAAAGCGGCCAGAACAGCCGCGTCTTTCTGCGGCGGAAAATATAGTTCTGGCGCAATATGGAAAATAAGAACGAGAGCCAGAAATGTTAGCGCAGTTGAAGTACGGCTGGCGAACAATACATTGTGTCGGTCGCGAACGAAGGGTTGGGGTGTACAAGTCGATGCGTGTGCAAAGACATTTAAAGCGCAGAGAAAAACGAGAGTTTAAAGAAGCGGATAAATAATGAAAAGTTATAAAATGTGATAAAAAAAGTTAGCGACATGTTTATTTGAAATAAATTTACAACGTGCTTCTAAATCACTTTTTTATGAGACAGCTTTCGAATACTGAAGTTTTGATTGTGTTTTAGGTATATATATGTGTATATATATATATATAATATATATATATATAAGAAAAAAAAGAGCGGTCGATTTGTACAATATAATAACTTCCTGCAGCGATCGTTTAATTCGCACCGGAGTCGCGGAAAATTGAAATTCATCGCGCTGGGTCCGAATTAAAGTCGCGAAACTTTTTAATTTTGTAATATGCAAATTAGCCTCTCTGCGACGCCCGCGTAATTAATTCCGTGCGCGCGCGTGTTACACACGTGTACGCGCCCTCGCGCGACGCGACGCCGGTACGGCGCCGGTTTTTCCTCTCTCGCGCAAAAAATCCGTTTGCAAAGATGAAATTTTTACGCCGTTGACCACCACCACCCCGTGGACAAAATCCCCCGAATCTGCTTCTCATTTCTTTCGCTGTACGTTTTTTTCAAAGAACTTTTATCTAGGAAAGGAAGTGTGACACAAAGTATCATAATTGCGTCACATTTGGCAAAAATTTATTCGAGTCTTTTCCAAATTCTTCCTCGCAATTTTCAACGAACTTTTTTGCTAACCTTTTGTTCGAATGAAGACAACTAACGTTAACCGCCTCGATTCTTTATGCCGACCTGGTTTTTCTTTTCTATGATGTCGATATCATCCCTCTCCGCACATTCTCGCCCCGGTTAAAATAATATTTCACGTTTCTATCTCGCCTCGTCGTGTTCCCGGCATTGATCAGTCCTCGCCGACGAGAGCTGTTCAGCCGCGTGCAAGGCAGATATAGGTATATATAGAGTGCATACACTTCGATGAATATTATCGATCAACTCGGTCGGCGGCGGCGACGACGACGGTCACGCAGGGAAATGTTCTGAAACGCTTTAGAGAGAAGTTTGGGGAACCGGCGTTCGCAGGACGCGATAGCAACTTTGACGTTATACCGCAATGAATATAACAGGTAACACCTAAATTGGAGATCCTGTTTATTCATGAAAACACAAGGGAGGAGGAATGTCATTTCTAAATGCACGCGAACAGAGGTGAAACGCACACGATCTGCTGTTCAGAAACAATCGAAAATATTTCCCCCTTTTGGTTTACTCTCGAGTTTTGTGTCTTTCCATTCGTCCCGAAACGTCCCTGCGAATAACCAGCCAACCCCGTCCCGACGAGACTCGCGCGGAGAGACAAGACACATTAGTTTCGAAAGCGTCAGCGCGAGCTGTTCCACCGGGGGCATTACGTATGGAGTGCGTAGATAATGTAGACGAAAGCTTCGGATGGCAGGTGGAGGATGAGGATGGAGATAAGGCTTTTCCGTCGTAATACGATCAGCGGAGGGATGATGGTCGTGAACGCGGGAGTGGGTTGCGCGTAAGGGTCGCTGGCTCCGACCCGGCAACATCTTGCGCTGATGTCCCCGATACACCATAAATTATTATATTCATATTATATCTGTCCGATTTTCGTGCAACCCCTGTCGCGATTCCGTCCTGGCAAAAGCGGGCGAGGACTGCCGCGCGCCGACGTGTTTCGTTTTTGCGCGGGGAGGATTTATCGCCCGCGGGCACTCGCGCACTCGATGGAACTGATCGCGACTACGTGACCATACGACTCGCCATTATGCGCGTCCGCACGACGAGACCGGCGTTCGAAATGGCGACTTTTTGCGTCCGCACGACTGATGCTTCGTTCGCGACAGAATAATTAGCGAACGCATCGATGGCCGCTCTAATCCCATCTAATTAGCGCGTCGGATTTGTCGGTGTTCAATTGTTCGAGCGGTTGAATTAAATTTTCCTCAAAAAAAAAAAAACAACAAAGAGAGAGAGATTCTCTCGCTCTCGATAAATTAACGTTTTTACACATGCGAACGTGAATTTTCACTCGTTCTCCGTCGACGGCGGATCATAACTTATCACGCAAATGAGATGAATTCACAGGACATACGGAAGAATGCTTCCTTCGCACCGGAGGAGGCGACGAATTCACGATGTGATTCCTCGATATCGCGCGTGTCAATGGCGGGATTTCTCAGTCGTCTTCTCTCTTCCGTTCGCTCGTCTCCATTTTGCCCGACACTTTTGCACAAGCGTCGCCGTTCTCGCGGCTTCTTTCGGAATTCTCACGAGCTCCTCCGACCCTCATCATTCTGACATCAATGCTCCGATCTATCGAGCTTTTATATGTACATATATATGTGTGTACAATATATACATATATATGCACGGAAACGCGACTTTGATATTATGAATGACGGGGAATGTCCCCGTCCCAAGCGCTGTTTTCCCTCTCTCTCCGTATTGGATGCAGCTAATGTGTATTTTGATCCGGGATACGTGACTGCGATGCTTAAAAAGACGTAACGCTTTCGCGAGAATTATAATCGCGGAACAATTTCGTTCATCGGTTTCTCGGAACATAAGTTTCGCGCGTGAATTTTAGCGGCGATCGATCAACGTCGCGCCGGATAGAAAATGTACTCGCGTGTCTCTCCCCTCTCTCTCTTTCTCTTCCCGCCGTCTCGCAAGGAAGTTAATAGCACTTCGAGCTGACGAAGAAATCGCCGAAAAACAACTCGACGGACGAAAACGCGAAAACACTCATTAACGTCTTCGCGCGCAGTATTTAACGTGCCCGAGCGAGCGCGCGGTTTCCGCGCGGACGTTGCAAACACACTCGCGGGCGCTGGGTGTTATACGTGCGAAACACGCTGCTCTCGTTCGACGAGTTTCTTGTCGGGCGCGATTTGCAGCTGCAACGTGACTATTCACGCGAAAGAAATGCTGAGAATGTATGTTCCGGGAATTCGAGGCGATAAAGTTGCAAACGAAAAACTCTTTGATTTGCATGAAACATCGCGCTCGAGAATAACAAATCGTCACGTTACAACGGGATTTTATTCTGTATCGCGCGTAAGTGTTTCCGTGAAATTATTACAATCTTGATGTTTTTTTTTGTATATAAAAAACTAGTGTAATGTGCTTATGTTCTCTGCGTCAATTCGAGCAGACGTAATTAGCGAAGAGAAAACGCATATGCAAGCGCAAAAAAAAAAAAGAAAAATTACGCGACTTTTGCAAGGATGAGTGGCGGACTCACGCCGAATGACATCGACGCGTTTTCAAAGAAGAACGAAGAATAAGAAGCACGGGAAGGGGGATAGTTGAAACAGTCTGATAATCCTCTCTCCGACGAGGAGACTCTGTGCGCCGTGTAATCTTTCGTCTCCGCGCGCGCGCACGCTTTTCTCTGTCTCTCTCTTTCTCTTCCTCTTTCTCTTGCAGGAAGTCGCTCTGTTTACCATTCTGAAGACGTCTTTAATATATAACGGGCAATTTTCCCACGCTCGCTACGCCGTAAACTTCTTCGAGAAATTGGATGTTCCAGACTCAAGGAAAGGAAGCCAGAGAGAGAGACAGAACGCGCGAGCAAGTCCGTCCTGAAAAACGCCAGCCGCGATTCAGCTCGTCAGGACTTCATAATCCTTTCATAATCCCGCAGTCCTTCGACAACGGTGCGCCGTCGATTTCGTATACACATATATTTTGAAAGAGAGGGAGTGGTTGAGGCGATTCTGAGGCTGCGGGAGGGCAGGAAGTCGTTTTAATATCTGACCTCGTTGCAGCCAGCGTTGCAGCAGCGACCGACCGAAACTTTGCGGCCTCCTCTCTTCCTCCTGTTTACCACCGAGCGAATCCCCGTCTCTCCCCCGCTACTCCTTCCCCGTTCTCACCGCATTCTGCGGTAAATGCGCAAGGAAAATGCATGGCGCATCGTTAGCTTCCGTCGAGCCGGCGAGTCAGGTTCGTCGGTTAAGTCGCTCGCGAAACTTTCGGCGTCTCCTTGTTGTCCTAATTCGCCACGATGGCTCCTACGAGGAATTATAAGCTGCGCTCTGTCATAGTAGTTTTTCTTTTTTTTTTTTTTTGCGAACACGACGGAAACATCGAGGAAGTTCGACGTGATAACGTTCAAAAGTTTTGCTCGATCGGCGTAGAATGAATCGTTCGGGGTCTCTCTCACTCTCTCGTAGGAGTCCTTTTGTAAATGCATCCAGGTGCAACCGGGCGAAGAAGGGAACGGTTGAGTTAGTTTATACTCTCGAGTCATATAGTTCGAGAATAATGATCTCTTTAATCCTGAATGCAAACTTGCGAACGTTTAAATAGAGGTTGGCTTTTGAGAAGAAAGAACCAATATTTATTTTGTCTCTCTGTACGTCACAATAAAAATATGTTTATTGCGACAACGGATTTGAGGCCATTGCCGCGTTACTAAGTTCAACAATATTCTGACTAATTATTTATCCGTTCGCGAAATAAGGATAATGTGGTTTTACATCGTTTGCGTATACGGACCAAAATTTATACTTTGGCGTAAGGCCACAGCAGTCAGTTCGCTTAAGCATTATTTAATACACGTCGTTATGACATTTATCTTGATTATGTTTTGCCGCTGAAAATTGCTACGGGAATCGCGCGGAATGTTGGCTCGTACGCGCGACACACGCGCAGGGAACACAGCGCAACAGGGAAGGTGGGGATTGATATTCAACACGCGGAACGCAGGTGTGCGTGAAACATACCGCGCGTCTGCGTTTAATTTCTCTGCGTAGTACCGCAGTAAAGTAGCTGGACTGTAACGCGTTATTATACACGAGTCGTAAGCTGTTGGGAATCTCTCTTACGCAGATGTAATAATAATAGCTTGGAAATAAAGTGTGTATGTTTACAAATACGATATGTAATTATCAAATTTATTTGAGAGAACGAATCATCGTAACATTTTCGAGCTTTTTTTCCAGTTATTTACACAAGCGCTTTATGAATTATTCCAATTATTAACAACTCCACAAGTATCAAATTGATTCGAGCGAGTTTCACAATAAATATTTATATTTTTATTATATTTAAAAAAATATAAAAAATCCCGCAGTGTGTGTTTTATATTTGCGGTGTTCGAAGCGCGCCGCCGCTTCTCTTCTCCGGTTTACTTCATTTATATACACCGCGCTTTGTGTACAATTTTAAGCCGCGTCACAGCTGAATTTTGATGCACTTACAAGACACCCTCGCAGAAAATAAACGCTCTATTCCATCTACGCAGACAATGCAGGCTGCATCGCCGCCGGTTGAGGACTCCGTTGACATAGTTCGCGTGCCAGCCGCACTTTGGTCCTCGTCGATCCTTCTCCATCCCATCTTCGCAGATACCTGCGTCTCTAAGCAGGCTGACGTGCCACAGCCTCATTAGGGATTCTTAGGAATGCGTTCGCGCGCGCGAGAGAGAGAGAGAGAGAGAAACAAATGTCAGCCGGTTTTCCCGTTGTCGGAAATATCAAGAGACAGGAGAGCTGCGTACTTGTTAGCACGCAGCTGTTCGTGTCATCGACAAGCCTTGAGATTATCGTGAATAATCTCGTTCCCCCCTTCACAACGAAGCATATGATGCGAATATACGAACGTCGCGTGCCAACGATCGAATCCTTTTGTACAGGATTTATTTCGAGAGCACACAACTATCTCTAACAATGCGCACCATCTCGAAAATCATTCTGTCGCGCTATTGGGAAATAAAAATAAAAATGATACTCTCTTTATTACTTCACTCGAAAGTTGATTATGGTTTCGAAGATCCGGAGTTCTCGATTATGAGCGCGATCCTCTGAATACAAAAATCGTTGTTCAATTTTATCTCTGTTTCGCGCGGTGGTTCGCCTCTTACCCGATATAACGGATCAATAATAAATATAGAGCAATCTTTCTAATGTACCGACGCGGAAAGCTTTCTCGCGAGCTCGAAGAGATCGCGCTATATATTTGCGATGTACCGCGAGAGGTGATCGCGCACTCTCGTAAATTCTATTCAATCGCGCCGATGCGCGGGACGAAGAAGGATACGGCCCGTTTTGTTTTCGCGATCGGTTTGGGGGAGGAGTAAAAGCATGCGGAGGGATCGATTTGTAGCGTTTGCCGCGCCGTGCTGTCGATGGTCAATTCGGGCGTGGATAAATAAACATCTTCACGGAGAGAAGAGACGAGAGAGCAAGCTGCGGCGAGTTTGCCGCCATCGAAACATCCTATTCCTCGAGTAATTTTCCTTCGAAAAGCGGTAAACATTTCGTTATTCGTGAAAGCTTCAAATGCTATTCTTTTTTTGCGGACGTATATTTTTTTTTGTATTAAGTTTGTGATAATAAAAATATCACGCGATTAATCTTGTTAAAGAGGTAAAGGGGCGCAATTTTAGAAAAATTTGCAAAAAAAATTGCAACTCTTTATAGAACTTCAGAACTTTGCAAAACTTGGAAGCGCAGATCAAATCTGACTTCCGGCTTGATTTAATATAACACTTGCGAAACAACCATTCATTTTCATGAACACGAAAGTAACGTCGCGGAGGAGTGCTTCGTCGTCGGGATAAAAACTCGATTAGAAGTTGGAAGTTTGTCGAGACAACGAGTTTAACGATCGAAAACAATTCCCCTTAAATCCTTTGCAAAGCAAATCGCGCGTCTAATGGATTCTACGTTAATCGCCTTTACCATGTCGTTAACCCGACGCGATGCGCGCCGCTCGCCCCGGGGCGACGCGCAACGATCGCGCACCGGTAAAAGGAGCAATCGACTTTAGGCTCATTAGCGACGCACAACCCCGAGTCAATTACCCCCTTTGTTATCTTATCTGCCGGATCTTTGCGGCTAGACGCTGAAAACTACGTCAAGCCGCATTATTACTTATATATACTATATAATCGCGCGCGAGAGATAAGCCGTTTCTCATCTTTGAGGAACGATTCTCGCTATTTTATTCTTCTATACGTGATTTCTCTTTGTTTAAAAAAAAATTTGATTGTCAGGTTTGTGAGAAGTACATTCGACAATGCGTGCGATAATAATTTTTATGTTTTTGAAAGCCTGGGAGAGAGAGAGAGAGCGCATTGATAGTCGGCAAGAACTTCGATCGCGCCCTCGCTTTCACGGTCGCCGATAATCGATTTAACACGTGTCTCGTTGATACTTGGCGGCGCACCGCACAGAACGCAAGAACGACCCGTCGATAAATTTACGCACGCGGCACGATCTCTCTCGCCTTCCTGTCCCGATAAATTATCCCGAGGGATGACAGAGACATTATAATCCGAGGAGAGGATCTAATAAAAAGGTCCAACGCCGAGGATTCTCCGTCGTTGCTGGTGCGCCGTCGTTACTTAGCAATAATTCGCAGGAGAGACGCTAAAGGGAAAGTTCTATCAGGGCGAAAGCACGTCGAGAAAAAAATGGGGGGATGAAAAGATGGGAGATGAAGAAACGAGAGAATGGACCGGGATGTGACGCCCTCTCCCCAAGTACGCGTGTCGCGGGAGCGAAGCCGCGCGTATCCCTTGCAGATGTCGAAGAATTCGGACAAAGCTGCGGAATCGCCACAATGGACGCGAGCGCGCGCTGCGACTCAGCCCACTTCTCCCTTTTAGATGATTTATCGGATACTATTTGTATGTAATACTGCGAACACAATTGCACGTCGAGCCACGTCGATGATCTTCCCGGATAAAGAACGAATCCGGGCGATTTTTGTGAATTATGTCAAGTCGTTTGGAAATCCGTTCAAAAGCGACAGACGAAGGGATAGGATCGATAAGATCGATCGTGTCAATCGTGTTTGTGTGCGCGAATAGTATTAGAAACTCTCGTGGATTAAGCTTAACGGCAGCAGAAACGGTCTATGTTTTCGTAAAAAATTCATCACGAATCGATTCGAGAGTACAATACAATCCGGTTTTTAAAACAAATTTTGTGTCATCTCTTAAAATCACTCTCAACTCAAATTACAGGTCGTTATCGATTTACTCTCGACTCATTTGGTAATTCGTACGAGACTCGAAAAAAAGATTCTGATTTTTCTCTTCGTACGTTCTCGTTCTTCGCGAATGACGACGGAGGAAATCGGGGTCTGGGCAACATGCCCGTGCCACGTGGCGCGTCTTGTAACAGAATTCCTGCCATTGTACGGGGGCGGGGGTGAGAGAGAGCGCGCGCGGAGATTTTCTCGAGTTTCAGAAGCTACGCGCGCATACCTAGCGCTACCGCTCCCTCGGGACGTTGGGACAGGTGGCTGCCGCTGAAGTCTTAGACGAGACCCACGCGCGCTCGCTCGCTCGTGGAAAGAAGCGTCTCAGGCGTGCGGGACGTCGTCGTCGTCGTTCTCCTTACGTGGAGAACGACTTCCTCGGTAACATGTGGTTGTCATAAAGCGACGATCATCCTGCAGGAAGTTACTCTCGGATCTCGGGACAAATTCAAGCAAGAGAGAGAGAGAGAGAGAGAGAGAGAGAGAGCAGAGTTAAATGCAGCCTGCTGATGACTCCACTAACGTGCATTAGCGGTTAGGGTGCAACTTACATACGCGCGTGTGCGTGCATGCGAGAGACTGCAATCGCGCATTCCCTCTGCCATGTAGATCATAATGCAGATTGCAAATTCCGGTGAGCGCGACGATAAACGTTTGCGCGTTTTGTATTAATTATTAGATCCGAAAACGTGTACGTGTGTTTGTGTAAAACTTTAGCTTGAACATAAATATTTACATTAATTTATTTCAGTAATTAAATGTCTCATGTATATGTGTCTTCTCTACATTTCATCACGTTTCTCAAAAGCGTGTATGAAGAAAAAAGTTCGCGCGGTGAAACTCAATGTGAATTTTCAATATCAATCATGCAGTTGATATCGCATGCAGTTTCTGTCGCGGCGCGAAATACAAATAGAGATACAATTACGCTCGTATCTTCTGTCGAATGAATTCTTGGAACAAATTGCGAACGTCCCTTCTGGTCGCACAAAGCGGCGATAGGGTGAAAACTGTAAATGAAGAGCGGCGCCCGCGTTATCTCTGTTCCAATCAATCCTCTCGTTATCACCGAGGGCGACCGAGAATTATCTCGCGCGCGCGCGCGCGATCGCGTTTATTGCGCCATACAGCGAGCGGAGCTCTCGCATTTCTGCCCGCGAAATTAGCCTCGTCACACCAAGCATAATTGTCCCGGTGGAAGCTCGTCACAAAATTGCGCCGTTACGCGCAATAAATGCGAGAGCTATATAAATGCGACATGAAAACGCGCGCCGCGTTTTCTCGCGGCGTATTAATAAAATATGGATCTTCAATAAATTGGTCCGACCGCGCCGCTACAATTGCATACACATCAATCCCATCAAGCCGCGCACTTGCGGCTTGATAAAACTCCATGTTATATAGCTTCTTTGAAAAGATCGAAACGCTGGCCTAGATTACAAACCGCGGTGTTGCATTAAAAAGCGGTTAAACAACCGGCCGATAATTGCGCATGTGCGATTTGTTTTTAATATTTGTTCTCGACTTTGTTAGCTTTTACGTTTCTGGTGTATGAATGGACGTATATATTGTAATTATATACGATACATCAGATCAGATACTCGAAAATATAATTGAAGAATTAATTCACATTTTTAAATATATAAATCCTTTGCTTTTGAAAAAAAATTGTTTAATAAACTAAAAATGCATTACACGAATTATTCGCGACGACGATACCGGTGTATACGACGTATTGAGAGAATGTGCGGTGCATCAAACAGCGATGAAATAATCAAGCTCGAATATTAAAAATTTGCAGTATCGCCGGCTGTGCACAAAGTTTAATCTGCTAATTGAAATTTACAAAGCACGCGCGAATATTTTACGAAATCGGTTCTCTTTTACACAATGTGTAGCCATTAAGTAATTAAATTCTTTATACTTTATGAATATTTCTAAAAATCGTTGCGATCAATTAATCTACTTGTGTATCGGCGCGGTTCAAATATTTGTTTCTTGCGAATTTCTCTCCCCCACGAGGCAGACGCCGTTGATTGTACCCTAAGGAAAATCTCCCCGTCACCAGACACCGCTACTTTATCAACCGATCGCCAGGCTCGTAACTCACAAAACCGTTGATGGCCGACGTCGCTCCAGGAAGTGTTAATTGTCCATAAGTTATTCTCTAGACTTGAAACACATGGCTAGGATCATCGGGAAGGAAACACCGCACGACTCTCGTGCCACGTGCTTATTGAAGCATGTGGTCGGATCGAGAAACACATGATTTCTGTTGTATTTTTTCGAGAAAAAGTCACGTAGAAATATAACGCGCGTTTACACTTCATCACACGATAGTTAGTAGACCCATTTATGTTTTGTCACATTTTTTCACAGATAGAGAAAAAAGACACTTAGCAAAAATAATAGAGACAAAAAAAATGATTGGCTTCGTAAAAATCTCATTTATTTGATTACGGGAAGAAACGTACTTGATTATCAGCAACAACACAAATTTAGATTTTAGCAGTTGAATCGGCAACGGAAGAAAGATTATTCGAAGCGCTTTAGTGAAGGTTTTTTTTGCAAACCTTCTAGCGGCGGCACGAACGCGGTTAAACCCGCGTTTCCGCGGCGGAGCGAAAAATAATTACGCCCCGTCGCAATAAACGCGCTCTCGGCGTTTTCCTCCTTTTACCGCGGACTCGGAAAAGAGAAGCGGAAGCGTCGCCCCGGATACTCTCTTATAAAGCGCGAGATATTCCAAAATATATATATATATACACGGGTTTGTGCACAGTTTCAAAAAGAAACCGCGCTGCGTTACTTTAACCGCAACGACGACACACAATGCAACGCCGCGGGGCAGACAACGCTCCGGCTTTCGAAATTCCCAAATAGTTTTCGCTCGTCTTCTCGCGCTCGCGGAATTAGCGTGGCAGGGATGGGAACGATAACCGTGGAATTTACGCGCGACTAAGAGGCAGCTAATAAACGTTAATTTAACGAAACAGTAACGCGCCGACTTTCGGCGCCGTTCTCATCGACGCCGGCGCGCGGCTTGCGGTACGTAATATCCGAGAGATCCGCGTGTAATTAGCACGGGAGTCCGAATTTTAAAGGAAAATGCGAAACGGCCTGGCAGCGAGCGTGAAAAGTATACGAACGTACGCGAAATCAAAATCTCTTTCTCGCAGATATCCTCTTCACGCATGAGTTTCGAGTAAATAGATTTTAAATGAACACGAGACGCGTAAATATTATGCGAAATTCGTGAGACACAGTTTTATTCTATTTGTGACGACGATATCGACAAACATGGAAGTAGCTGCCTGGAATAGAAATAATAGATAACATATAAACAACGTGCATATGTCAAACATATCAAACTGCCGATATATATGTTAATAAGCGCGCGCGAGCGCACGTTTTTACCGAACTTTTTTTGGTAACAACCGTTCGATATGTAGCTGATAGTTTTATCCAACTTATCATACGCCGTCTAACTTTTGCGAATATACGAAAAATAGAACTTATATATTTTTTTCACGTATTTTTCAAGTAAAACAAAAAATTGTTATGCTTTCTAAAACACAATATATTTACTTTGCGGCACGCGAATCTATACATAACGTATGTTAATTTATTTTTGTATCAAAAAAAAGTAATGCGTTGTAAAAAGTAAAATAAGTACATTTTTCTTTTTTTATAAGAAAATTTTGCCATAACATGTCTGATGGAACTTTATTTACCTCACCGGCTGGCATTTCATAATAGAGAAACGCGGGAATTGCGCAAGAAACTTCATTCTCTCAAGTGATGCGTCTATTTTAAATATGGACGCAAGAAAATATATATACGCTACACCACTCCGCGTTATTAAGACACTAATGAATGTGTCCGGAGAAAATATCGTGGCGCCAGCAATTAGTATTATCTTCCCTCAGCGCGAAAATATCGTATTTTTTTCTTTTAAACCATTTTTCGGAAGAGCATTCGCTACGTTTTTCTACGCGGCGTCACAAATATACACTTCACTCGCGTGTCGCTTTTACCGTGTGACTTTTACAGTTGCACAGAAAAGATTCATTTATGTCGCTACAAAAAAGTCAATAAAACGCGCTAACCGTATGACGAGGATAAAAGCGCGTTAAACGCGCTTTCATCGTTCGATCTTTACAATCGGAGCAATGATCCACACAAAACATCAATCGGAGATCCATCAGTTGCTCTGTAATATTCTCGCTGGAATATTTCCAATGCCGTCGTGAGACGATTGACTGAGGAATTCGTCGTCACCACGGTGACACTCTGTTTCGAATTAGATTTACGACGCGACCGCAAGGTTCCGCAGAGTTTCAACCGTACACGCCGGTCTTCTCTTCTTTCGCTGAGGGACTTGCGGGGCCGTTTATGGTCGTCGGGGGCTGTAAATAGCGGTGGTGCTGCTGCTCGTCCCTCGTAACGCGACTCGTTTCGCGTTCACGACGCTAAATCACTCGTTGATCGCTACCGCGTTTGTTCGCATCGGCAACCACTGGACTTGGTGATTACGAGCGGGGCGATTGTCTCGGACAAAAGGGGTTGACAGTCACTTCCGCGCGAGGTGGTGTCCGAATGAACGAAAGGAGAAACCGAAGAAGAGAAAACTTTCAAGTTGTGACGCCGCAATCGTTTGGCTATTGCAAGAGAGAGATCGTTTGTTGCGCTCTGCAACAAGAAAGACGATCGACGTGTCCTCCCTTTAGAAGATCTTAAAAGAAATTTATAGAAAGAGCGCTCGAAAATTTACGATTGCGAGTTTTTAATTTTTGTGCGCTGCAGAATCGAAAACTTAAATGTGTAGAAAAGGAAGAGAGAGGAAAAGAAATCAGATTTATAACACACACATTGAGATTTTATTGCAATGATATACACGTTAATAATTGATCTGTAACTCGATTGACGTTCTTCGTGTACTACGTACAGAGGGAATGAAAGGAGAGAACTCTTACAACAGCGGAGTCATCCGATGACGTTTATTCTTGTATAGCTGTGACACATCGGACGCATTTGCTCGCGAGCAAAGTATGTACGCGGCGCGGAGTATTTCCATCTCGTTGTAAAAGCATAGCATAGCTTGTGTGGATATTGTTCGCATCCTGTGACGATCCGAGCGGGCGAGCCTCGTTGCTACAATGCTTTCTTGATAAATAATGAAATACGCGTGGCTCAGCATGTGTCGCGCGTGGGGACGAAGTGAAAAATGTCGAGTGCCCACCGAAGACCGTTCGCAAGCAGCGCGGCGCTCGCGCGAGTGCAAATGTCGCGAAGGGATGAAGAGAGAAAGAAAGAGATAAAGAGAGAGAAAGAGAGAGAGAGTAACTTGCGAGTCACGGCCATCATTTTCCCTTCAGAGGTAGAAACCCCCGAAAGCTCTCGCGGGGATAATAAAGGTCTCTAGGTGCTGCCGATACAATTTCGACGTTCCCGGGGCGTCAAAGCGCGCTTTTTGAAAGAACGATCGATGGAGCTTACCATCTGAGTCTCGTATGCGGAAGAATCGATGTCTCTCGCGCGACGACGACGACGACGACGATGGTAAAACTCGCGTGTTTACTTTAACTCTTCCGCCTCGGCGACTTCAATTGAACGAAGATAAATCTCTTATCCGTTCGATAAATATTTCTCAGCTAACAATAACAAGATAAAAACACTCGGAATTCCTTCAAATTGCATTTCAACGAGTTTCTGAAAGCGTGTGATTTTTTTCTCTTTTCAAGATGTAACAAATTAAGAATGTATTAAAAAGTGACACTTAACGTTACTCTACATAATGATGATGTATACGCAAAAATGTGTAGAGAACGATACAAACAAAACCGGCTGATGATTAATATTAATACTGATTATATCGCGAATTAATGCCGCGCGTATCATGCGCGCTTTAAATGATGGCTATGAATAATTAAAGCGCGCGTCATTATCACAGTTACGCAATTCGCGCGAATTCAAATCTGATAAGCAAATACGACGCGGCGCGGCACGGCGCGGTGCGCAATTGACATATTCGAGAAAAATAAATAAATTACGCGGAAATACTCCAGGAATAGAAACACGGCGGTAATTAATTCGGTCATTAAACGTATCACGAGGGAGAGGGTTACATATCGCTCTTCTCCTCCGTGTTTGATTTATATGCCACACTGCTGAAACGGGGGATGTGTGTGAACACGCGGCGTCGACCAATAATAATTAAAGCCCTCTGTTCGGATGCGCGAATCGCAATTGTGTAACTATGGAAAATCGCGATTTGATCAATAAACAAGCGTAAAGTATCCGGATATGATACTGGTTAATAAACGTTGCGAAAAGCGGCTTTGTAATATTTCATAACAATTTCTCGCGCGCGTTAACTTCGTCGTATCAAAACGCGAGAACAGAATTTGTCGCACGTTACGCGAATTATTTTGAAATTCCAATGTCGATAGTTTGTGGCAGTCTTTGAAAATCTCTCGCATCACACAGATTGCTATAGCTGATACCAACAATCATCGCTGCGATCGATCATTTTGCAAAACAAAATTAACGCGGTTATGAGATTTTGCATCATCTCTCGTGTGAAACACAAGCGTTACGTCCCTTGCCAGTATCGCACGCGCATTACCGCTTCATACACGCACGCAAAGTATTAAACTTTTTTTATAAATAAAAATAAATATAAATCTTCAGCTTTCTCCTTTATTTTATAACGACAATTTAGTTATTGTTAATGTATTGTTACGTAGCTAGTTTGTGATACATTTTGTCTGCGCAACAATTCGTAACGCAAGCGTGAAAAGTTATAAAATGTCAAGATGCTGTTTTTACGAAGTTGGGATAGAAAAGATATCGTTTTTCTACTCCCGAAAAAACTATCTTTGTACACCGATGGTCATCGTATTTGTATTTTGATTGACACAATGTATTAAAATGTTTATATACTTTATCAACTGCTGAGATAATTGTTTGTTTGATTTCACAAAATAAACTCGGAAACAATAAGCATTCTTTTTTGCTAAAGAAAAAATATATATTTTAATTTTCTGTATAGAATATCGTTTATGACAGAAATTGCATCAGAAATTCAGCAAGCACAATTAATTAATAAAATATTTCAAATTGATTTCCTGATTATCGATTATTTTTAAACATATAAACTGACTGTTATAATTCGATTAAAAAATTTCTACGATGATGTTAAATTAGCGAGTTTTAATTTCTGTGTCGAGTACTCGCGGAATTGCCTTGGTATATTTATTATTAACCTAACCTCAGTATTGCATTACGCGACCGTTCTTTTAGCGTCTGTTACTTTATCTACCGATAATAAAGCAGACCAATCGCTAAAATGCTGATAAAGCAAGTAAAGAGAAAGTAAAAAATATATCTTACAAGAATTTGGAAAAATGTATAAATATCTTTGAACATTCATTTTAAACTTACATCTTTATTTAAAAACTGGAAAATAAATGCACATATTATAAATTACAAAGAAAGTTAAGTATTAAAATAATTTTTTAAAACACATAGAATAAATATTTGTGATAAATTCTATAAAAACTATATAAAAGTGACGACATTTCTGTCACAGAATTCCAACAAATTCAAGTCACACCGTCATTATCATTTTGACAGTTTATGTGAAAAGTCATAAATACGATCGCACAATTTCTTGTTTACGTTTCACTTTGCTTTCACAGCAATGTCAAATTCGAATTCTCAGTTGCTATTTGACTTCTCAAAGCTACACATCGTTTTCTCTTTAGCACAAGAGTTTCTATCAAAGATTGTAGATAATTTTAAGAAAAGTGCAACAATAAACATCAACTCTGTTGTACTGTAACGTCAAATTGTGTTTTTTATTATCGTCAAATA
>QVNZ01005950.1:0-36284 GCA_014825645.1 Pseudomyrmex dendroicus | reverse complement strand
ACTCCTGGCTGAGGAGTTTTTTTCGCAATATTTTAAAATTAGTTAGGGGGGTATACGGGGTCCTTCATATATACGTGATGCAAATCCAGAATCCTATATGGAGGAAAAAAATTATTTCGACGTATATATGTATATAAATATATACATATATAAGCACATTCTCTGCATAACATCCTGCAAACGGCTCTTAAAACCGAATTCATTTATTTGTTTAAAAACTTTAAAGTACATTTAATCCTTTTCTTCTTAATGTTGAATATTTCTAGTTTTCCCTCTTTCTCTTCGCCTCGATATCTCGATCCTTCTGACGACGAATCCTCGCCGCAGCAAAACGCGATCGCTTTGCTCGCTCGCCGCATTGTTTGGAAATCCGCGCGAGTCGCGATCGTCGCCGATACACGCTTCACAACCCTTTCCCTCCTCCTCTCTCGTTCCGATCATTTTTGCTCGTTCCGCGAACCTCTCTGGAACCCCTATCGATCCTTCTCTTCCTTTTCTTCTGCGTGCCTCTCGTACGCACACACGCCTTTCCATTCTTCCCTTGTATGCAATTTGTTTCCTTCGAGTTGGAACGCGGCAACAGAGTTCCACCTTGATATCGCTCGTGTTCTCGCCGAGCTTTGCGCGCTTCTTGCGCGCCGAACAATCTTCGATGAGCCGTGCCATCGAAAATTGTTCAAAAAAAAAAAAAAAAAAAATTAATTTCGATGAAAAAAAGAAAAAACTTTTTAAAATGTTTTTAACTCGACATGGAATTTTGAAAAACTTGATCGTTTGTGATATTTTATTTTAAAAGTGTCAAAGAATCGGAGATGAGAGAAAAAGATAGCCGAAATATTGATGATCAGGGATTGAAGACACGATTTGAATATTTTTTATTTTTCTTTTTTTGCACTTTTCAATTCACGAAAGTCACTTTCGTTCGAAGTTGGGAGTCTTTCTCGCGTGCAAAACCGACATTATCTCTTTCTTGATGAAGCTGTAACGTTGTGCAAAGACTCTCTTTTTTTCCTCGTCCGATCGAGAAGGCGAGATCTGACGATAACGAAGGTGCGAGTAAATTTGCTGTCATTAGTCGCGCGCAAATAAAGGACAAAAAAAAAAGAATATTAAATTAGCCCAGTATCTCCGGGTCTCGTGTTGATTTGGCTCTGCGTCTTCAGGACAACATTGTGCATCTCGTGCGGTGACACGGTATTTTCGAGTTTCAAATTCTTCTTCTGAGAACATAAAGTTTTAAATTCTCGTAGAAACACGGAAGAGTCAAATTCAACCACCACCAGAGTGCGTCAATGATTGACGAGTCGATGGAGGAACTGCAGTGACGGGACGTCACGCAGGACGGAAGGATGCGTCGTCGAGGACAAGATATCCGCCGCGCGCGGCGTCCTCGGATCGCGGCCGATCTCCGAAAGATTTCGCGTCGGCCTCGACGCGCTTCGCCGACTAACGAGACATTTTCCCTCCGGTGGATTTATCGAGAATCCTCGACGACGACTCGGGAGCCGCACGAAAGCTAGTCGTCGATTCGCACGTCGCGAACCCGTTTTCGTGCTAATCGTTTGCTGCTCTCTCGACACCGATCCCGCGATCGCGCTCACACATCTCCTTCTTTCACGGCGGTTGTCATCGAGTCCTTCGCGATCGCCGCGTGCAGTCTTTGGCATTTCGTCCTGTCCGCGCGACGACGACGTGCGATCCGTTATAAGAGCCGCTTTGATGAGAAATCGTTCGATCGATTTAAAAAATTTAATACAGCAAAAATTAAATTAAAAATTTAAAAACATTATGTTTATGTTATTTTAAAAGTTAAGATATTTACTTCTTATGTTACTTTTATCTTTTAGTTTTCTTTTTTGTCACAAAGAACGAAACATATCGCCGCGTCTAAGTCTTGGAAATTATTTCCGAACAGAATATTTTATGTGCAACATACATTTTTTATACACGTAGCGAACTGTATAAATACTGTAAATATTCTTGAAGAGAAATACTTGTAAATACGCTCATAGACCCCGTAGAAAAGCGGAGAAAGTGAAGCGGTGTAGAATGAAGGCACGACGCGCGCGCGAGAGAGAGAGAGAGAAAGAGAGAGAGAGAGAGAGAGAGAGAAGGAAAGAGAAGGGCGGAAGGAAACAATGCAAGTCTTTGTATGCAACGCACATCGGGCCGTGCGCGCTCCGCCACGGGGGTGGGTGAAGGGCAGTAAAGTGGCCGAGTCAAAAGGATCGTAATCGGGCCGGCGCGAAAAAGCGGCCGCGAACGAGCGAGCGAGCGAGCGAACGAGTAAAAAGAATAATAATCTCCTCCTGGAAAGGCGGCCCGGCCGAGCGCCCGAGTAAAACGGCAGTCGGCCAGCGTGGCGTGATAACCCTTTCGTTATCGGGTCCTGTTGTGGGACGGAGGGGTTGAATAGAGCGAGCCGGGTGGGACGGAAAAGGGGGATAGGCAGGGGGAGGGCGGAGGGGGCTTAGCAGCGAACCCAGGCCGATCCCAGACCGTGATAACAGTCCTGATGTCGTGATAACTCACACTCTACATTATAATACACAGCGCCTCGAACGAACGAACCCGACATTGCTGGTTGCTGTTGCTGCTGATGGCGATGGTGGCGATGAGAGAGAGAGAGAAAGAGAGAGAAAAAGAGAGAGAAACGTGCACCGAGTATGGGGTGATTAAAAGTATCGATTGTTGGATATGTGTTTATCTTGTCGATGAATATTTTCCTTTTTTTTTTTTTGACGTTTTTTTTTTATTTAAATTATCGTAGATTTTGTTTCAATGTCACTTTTATTTACGAAAAGTCGTCAATTAGAAATTTGACAAGCCAAAAGACTCGGAAAATTTGGAACTTCCTAAGTTGCGCTCCACTCGCCGACTTCTTAACTCGTTAGCCAGTTGGTGAACTTTCGAACTTCAACGTTTCGTTATAGCTTCGACTACTTTTTGCAACTTCGACGCTTGTCCGCATCTCGACAAACAAAAACTTCATCTTATCTGGACAATCTCAAACATAATGTAAGAGTCGTAATAATTGTCGTTCGTTTTCGGCGACAGGTTGTCTCTCTCTCTCGCGTTGCAAATCGCGACTTCCGCCTGTCACAGATCATCGCGAGACAAGTGGTTCTCTCGCGAAAAGCGGTCGAAACGTGTCGCGGCGACGTTTAAACGAGAGAAGCGAGAGTCGTGGCGACGATTCGAGAACGTTAACCAACCGGCGCTCGGTCGCCGCAAAGCAGCGCGGCTTTGCCGACGCGAGGGTTTTGCGGCGAGACAACCTCCGAACGTTGCTGGACCCGTTTGATAACGGCCGCCAGCCACGTATCTTGGAGCCTGCAGGCTTTATTATAAACCCCCAACCCTCGGCGCCGTGCGTCCCCACGACTCACCCTTTTCGCCTTCTTCGGCGCCCGCACACACACCAATCCACCCGAGCTCTCTGGGGCTCTTTCGCTCTCCTTCCCACCGGCCGAGTCGCGCCAGCCACGATATACCGACTTAATCCCGTTGATAGAAATATACCGCGAGAGTTATGGCCGTTTCCGAAGGATATTTCGCGCGGCGGCCGTATGTATGTACGTATATACGTTAGAAGTTGTGTGTCGCTGTTGCGTGGGTCAGGAATTTAATGGTGCGGTGCGATTTAAAGCTCCGAAGAGATAAAGAAAAATATTCGTCGATATTATATTTTGAAAGACGCAAGAAGTACAAAGAGACTTGATGAATGTTGTTGTTAATATTTAAAATCAAAAAATTCTTTTAATAAAAATAATTTTGCCAATTAAAAGATATCCGGAGAATCACATCTCGCAATCCGACGCGGGAACCGTGAAGTTCAAAATCACGTAGTCGACAAATTACGAATATTCATTAGGACAAAATCTTCACCGCGTCGGATCACGTCAGATCAACTGTCGAAGTCGCGGGATTCGATCAAAAAAAAAAAAAAAGAAAAATATCGTATGTCGAGGTGAAAAGTCGACGAGGAGGCAGAAAGGGGAAGAAAATCGGGGGACGAGAGGAAGGTGATCAGATAGAAAGGATCGTTTCTACAGAGAGAAGTAAGGGTTTTGGTGGGAGGTCAGAGAGAGAGAGAGAGAGGCTCGGAAAGAAGTGCGCGGAGAGAAAGGGGAGAAGTGTCGGGGGATTCCGTGTGCGCCTCTCTCGCGAGAGAGGAACTGTACGATGGTGGGACCTCTTTATCGTGATCCCCGTCCTGCAGCTCAGCTCCTCATTAGCTCGGCCGCTCATCAATCACTCGTCCACAACCCACCGTCGTCTCGCAAAGTCTCTCCCCTCTCTCTTCCTCTCGCTCTCTCGGCTCCCATATCGCAACCACAACCTGGCCGTACCCCTTGAGGGCTATCTCGTGGCCGCCGATGGCCCCGACGAAGAGGAAGGAGAACGAACACGTTTATTTATGCTTTCGAGCACTTCGCTCCAAGAACAAAGTTGATGAAGACAGAAAAGGCGTCGAGGGTGGATATCCGGGTGGCAAAGTTGGAGGCTTCAACTTCAGCGTTTCGATCTAACAACAACAATTTATGTTCGTTTTTTTGAATTATTGACGTATCAAAGAAATTGAAAAAACAAAACAATTCTGAAATTGTTTTGAGACTGTTGCAATTAGAAGGGTATTATTTTGCGGAGAACGGAAAAGAGAAACCGCGTGCTGAATAACAAGCAGAAATTCTCCTCTTTCTTCTCTTCCTTTCTCCTCTTCATTTTTTCCTCTTGTTTCTTTTTTTTTTCTCTCAAAGACATCGCATCGAAGAAGAAGGAGCGCAGAGAAAGAGTTCCGGTGTCCCAATATTTGGACCGTCGATCGCGGAGACCTGTCCCTACTCTGAGATCCGATCGACAACGGATGGACTCTCTTTCTCTCTTTCTCTCTTGTGCTCCGGGCCTCTCGCCCGAACTCATGCCTCCGCTCTCTCGAAAGATCGATCGAGATATCTTCCCGTGAAAGGACGCGTGCACACGAGGTGTTTCGTAAGCCGCAGGGACGCACTCAATGAATTTGAAATTCCGTCGAGATGACGACAGTGCGAGAGCAAATTGTTTCTCGCAATAGAACAGGATATAATTGCATAAATAACAAAACAAAAGTGACAAATGATTGAAAAATATAAGAAAGTGGTTTCTGGTTTCGCGAGACGACGATATTTTCCAATAGAGATTGTTGTTCTCAAACTTGATTTCCTCCCGAAGACGGGGTTTTCGCGGCGGAAAAATTGTCGCTCGCAAAATTCAAAACGACAGTTTTGAAGGCGTCGCGAAGGATAATGTCGCTGGGGAATTATCATCGGCCCCTCCCCCGTCTCCCGCCGAGCGAGTCGATGCTCGCGAGATAATGAAGTATCTTCTTGGGAGAGAGACGCGGTTAATCTTTGACAGCGGTGGCGGCGCTCATATAGCTCGATATTGTTTAACTTGCCTCGTTATCGCGAGATGCACTCTATAGCCATCTCTCCAGGGGTGGAAGATAGCGCGCACCTTCGAACCCTGTCCTCTCCCCCCCGCGCGCCATTCCGCTCCCCTCAACGTTCGCTTTCTCTCTCGTTCCAGCGAGTTGTTCGAAGAAGAGGTTGGGGAGGGGGGACGCTGGGAAGGGAGCTGCATCCAGCTGATAACACCTCCTGGACTGATAACGAGCCGGCCAGGCTCTCGTCCTACGTACAATCCACCCACCCTCCCGTCTCTATCATCCAACCGCTCCCCTCTGCGCGACCTCGCCGCGCGCGTTGCTCTCTGCTCTGTTTCTCGAACGTCGTTGCGCGAGAATCTCCCGTGAGACCCAACCTTCCGACGGAAATTAGCGTGACGAATTCGTGTGATTGTAATTGCGATCTTCTTCGTGCGCGAGAAATTTTCCTCGGAAAAAATTTTCTAAAAGCAAGAAAATTGTCTTCATATCAGATATCACACAAGCGCATACCGAAAAGACGAAAATTATTGCGAAATTCTAATTTTACGTTAAGATCTTTTTATCCACATTTTAAAAATGTACCAGTTTATCAAAGAGCTGCGGCGCACAATATGAGCGCGATATATATGTATATACGTAATTTTTTGACGTTATAACGTCAGCAATGAAAGATCGTTGAAAAATTCCGGGTCGGAGAGCCGACGAGCGTTCGCGGAAAGTATTTCCGTATCGGCCGCATCTCGCGACTCGGTTATTCGAAATCTCACACGAGGTGGACGCACAACGGACGCATTGTAACACATTGCCGAGAGTTCAGATATCTCCGTGGCGCGTCTCTCTTATCGACGTTGGCGGCGGCGGCGGCAGCGGCCGCCAATTCGCAGACGTCCAGACACTCTCGAGAGCAATTCCTCGTCTTTTTATTCCTTTTCTACCCACAGGAAGGATAGAAGATCGTTTTTTTTTCTCTTTGCGCAATGATAAGCTCTTGAAATATTCTGACAATTGCCTATAGATGCTGCATCGTTTGCCTTCGGGACGAGCTTTTCTATGAAGTACAGTTTTATCATCTCGACTCTTTTGATCTTTGTCATACGAAGTGTTGACGTTAGACAGTTTTACGTCCTTCGAGATGTCTCAAATGATCGGTCAGGCACAGAAACGGTGCAGAGAGCCAAAATTTCAGAGAGCCATTCTAAAGATACTGACTTCGGGAACTAGACTCTGACCTGCGCGAAATAGCGAAGTGTCCATCGCATCGAGAGCGGCCAAACTTCAATTTCCGAGAACGCAAAGTACCGAGAATCGAGAAAAACCGATGCGTTCATTAAAACGAGGGAGATTGATTGTGTCAACGTTCTAATGAAGACGAATAAGGACCGCGCGTTTGTTTCTCGGAAACGCAAGGTTGTTGTATTATATTAATACACCCCCCTTTCCTCTCCGTTTTTCGCGCGACGATATCGTTATATAATATCGTTTTTTTAATGACGGAGTAGACGCGCGAACCGACGAATTGAAATCTGCGATGCGCGCGAATGTAAAATTTTTCCGCCGTAAAAAAAAAACCAGCGCGAAAAATCAGCCATGCTCGATAAGCGTTTCAACGTGCAATTTAATCCAATTCTGCTGATAACAATTACCGGATTATTGAATGCACTAATTCGATAATTGTTATCAATAGATTCATGACTCAAATGAAGCCGTCAAATATAAAATTTCGACGCATTTAAGCAAAAAATATTGATAAGCGCGGGGCGCGCATTCGGCGTATCGAATATTTTTTGTTTCTTCCTACAATAATTTAATCACTTCAGAAATTAATTCCCGCTATCTCTTTGTTCTTTTATTTTAAAACAATTTGTACACATATATATTTTTTTTTTTCAAAGTAAAATTGCGCATCCTTTTTGATAAAAGATTCAATAGATTTCCGAATCGGTGGCGCGAATTTTTAAAGTTGGAAGTTTCCACGAGTCCTTTTTTTCGAGGTGACACAATTTCGATTAACAACTCGAACTTGCAATTCGACATCGCGCATCGGTCGACGCTCGACTCTAACGCGATCTCAAGGAAATAAGATGCGGTCGTTTTCTTCTCGAGCATCCTCTCGCATTATCGTTGAGAACCGATAGATGAGCTCCGCGCGCGATGAATCATCGCTCGGTTATTCCTTGGCGATATATTTCCGATCTCTCGCTCTCTCTTTTTCTCCCTCTCCTCTCCTCATCCTCTCTCTCTATCTCTCTCTCGTTCGAGACGATTAGAATCCTTCTTCTGGCACTTCGGCGGTACGTGGTCGAAGATATCAGCCGATTTATCGGTCTATTTTTGCGCGTCCGGCGAACCTTGGGGCGAGATCGCTTTTCCGTATTGCGCTCTCCGCGTGCGCGGCGGCGGCGGCGGCGGCGGCTCATCGCGTCGATACATCATAATCGAGTCGCGTATCTCTGCTCTCGCAACCTCGATTCAGCAACGAGAATAAATACGATTGCGCGAGTGTGTACATGCACGCGCGGACAAGAGAGAAAGAGAGAGAATAAAGAAGAAACAGCGCCGGGGACAACCTTGATGAAGGCGCGACCGAGATGCATAAAACGCCGTATATCCGACACACCACGTCCACCACGTTCCAGAAATTCCGATTGCGTGTCGTTAAATGCACACGTTGGATGCATTCTGAACGGTCTTTGTTGAAGAGGCTCTCAATTGCGTTGGTTATTTTTAGATTTCGAAATATTGTTTTTTTCTTTTTTTTTTAACAATATTTCATTTATTCTCGGAGAAAAATAAAAAAATTTTGTCTTTTCGGTACGGCGAATACCGAAGAGACGATTACAGAATAATTAGGTTAATTAGGCAGAAATATATTCGGTGGTTACTTGACGAATGCGCAGAATTGATTTAAGTAAATGTAAACCAATATTTCTTCCGAATTCAATTAATTTTTTATTTCTGCAAATTAAATGTATTTGGCCAAATAAATGGCGTATTACTTTGTTAAGTAAACGATATATTCTTTCGATTGATATTATCGAAGTTCTCTCGCGCGCATCTGTGTATGAGTCGCCCATCGACGAAGATCCTTCGCTGTGCGTGTGAAAAGTTGAACGACACCTCCGAAGGGTCAGCCCTCAGTTCTCCGCCTCTTCGGTTCTCCATTAGACTGACGGATGGTCTCCGATTAGGCTTTCACGGATAACGAACGAGCGCCGGCCACGAAGAGTTAAAAAAGCGTCACGGAGCGCGCTCCGCCGGACCGGAGAAAAAGAAGAAGCGATAGAGTCGCGGGTATAAAAGATCCATCGTGAGAGAAATGTTTATTATAGTTCCGCGAATCGCGTAAATCTCGCATCGAGTCGCGACTTTATATCCCCTCCCCTCGCTTTAAGAAGACGAATATTCTTTCCGCGATGGAAGAATAGTCGAACTTCGTTAATGTGTTGCGGGAAGACGGGAGGGGGGAGGGGGTAAAATAATTTCTCTCTTCGTAAAAGCGGAAGATTATATAATAAACAACAAAATCTGAATTAAAAACCGTTAAAAAATAATTCCAAGCATCATCTCGTTCTATCTATCGGAATTTCTTCCGTTCCGATACTTGCGGTTTTAATTAATGGAGCAAATTAGGGTGTGCAAAGAGATGAGAGAGAGGACTTTCTTATAAGCGCAATATAAGCGCCGAGTATCGCTCGAGTATCGGAAATAATTACTTTCGCGGTATCGCTTCGACAGAGAAGAAGACGAAAGACGCGCAAAGGGCGGGAAGGGGGAGAGGGTTGGCGGAGGGATATAAGTAAGTATAAGTGACTTCGCCACACGGTCCCCAGATAATGCCCGGGGCCACCTTCCCCGGGATCAGTATTTATTGTGACGCGATCGAGATAGCGGTCACGGTACGCCCCTGGGATACCTCGGGCCTGCCTCCGCTCGCGCACGAATTATGGTTTTCAATATGACGACAGTTCCGTATCTGTTGGCGAACTCGTCTCGACCTCCTCTTCTTTCTTTCCACCACCCGCGGGAGATACATCGCCGGGGATCGTAAAGTCTCTCTTAAAAGGATTTTTTCGCAGTCGTCGTCGATCGCGAGACAGCCGCAATCGCGCGCCAGTGTGAAAAATCGACCGACTCGTCCATTAAACGCGTTCAATTTTTTTTCATCACGCGTGTCGCGAATATTTCCTAAAAAAAAACTCGGGGATAAAAGCACTGTAAAAATATAACAAAAGAACGGAAAGTAAACGCGAGGGAAAATGCCGAAGAGCTTTACGTCGCTTCAATTTTCAATCAGGAGGAACAAAATGACGCAGTTTACCGCTTAATGTAGCGGGTGACGGAGTGCGAGTTTGATAGATTTACGCGAAAGAAAGAGAGAGAGAGAGAGAGAGAGAGAGAGAGAGAGAGAGAGAGAGAGAGAGAGAGAGAGAAGGAGTTTGTCATCGGGTACGTAAGTATAAAATATCGCGACGCGGCGAAGAAGAGAGAGTGCACGTTGTAAAAACATTTTAAGCGGCTCTAGAAGATGCCGGTGGAGTTTAGTGGCGGCGCCTGAAAAAGCACGATTACGTTTACGACTTCCCGTCGTGCTCGTCGTCGTTGCTCTTCCGGACGCTCCTCCTGAGCGATCGTCAGAAAATTCTGTAAATTTTCAATCGACCCCGTTCGCCTCTTATGAATCCATTTACGTTTTCCTCTCGAGATCCGACGGAAGGGTGGTAACTTTATTCCCGTATTACTGTTGAATATCCGGAAACGCGCTTGTGTCACTTTGCGACCTGATATCTCAGTTTTTATCGATTTCCTTTCTTTGATTTGAAATTTAATTTTCCGAGCTATATCATATTGATAGTATCTCATCTACCGAAGGAGTTTTCCAGTAACGTCTAACATTATTGTGCAAAAAATAAGGTGGTGTTGTCTGATGTCGCGTTGTTGTTGGTAGAAAATTCAATTCCCAGACATTAGATAAGACCTTTTTCTCTTGCGTTCTTCTTTTTATGTTCCCGCAGACGACGCACACGACGCATTCTTACGCTTTATCTGTTTTGTTAAGTAAACTGCATTTCTCTACTCTTCTCACTCTCCCCTACTCTCTCTCTCTCTTTACTCACTCTTTCTCTCGTGAAACTCTTTTCTTTTCCTGCGATCTTCGTTCCTCCGAGTCGGTTCAAAGTTTCGCGATAAAATCCGCGATAGCGCGTCAGGGGGGCGATAGATGAGCAAAAGGGGAGATAGCCTTTGGTGCAGCAATGAGAGAGAGAGAGAGAGGAAGAAGAAGGGGAAGAAAGAGAGCGAGAGCACGCGCGCGAGCTTGTGAGAGGAGCAGATAAGCTCGATTATGATCCCCGGTGGTTAAAGTCGAAGTTTTTACGGTAGATAAGCTCGCACGAATGGGTTGCGCGAGATAAAGGTGAGTCGCCCACCTTTCTGCCCACCCCCCTCTTGTCTCAACCCCGCTCTCGTGTCACGGAGACGCGCGCCATTTTTCTTAATAAGGCCCTTTGAGCCTCGACCATCCCCGTATCCCGCGATACGGTTATACATAATTATCGCGTCTGATCCTATTAAATTACAGAACAACCACGAACGAGAATATCAGTTACGTAACGTCGTGAAGACGTTGCCGATATCTTAAAAGAAAAAGTTTTAGAAAAAAAAAAAATTCGTTTTATAAAACAAATTAATTGCAAATTTTACAAACTCTTCATCATTAAAATTATTGTTTCGTTATTAAATGCAAACTGTAAACTTATGAAAATTGCCGGAAAAGAAAAAGAGTGAATTTATTTCCATTTTTTTTTCCTTCGATCTATTTGACATTGTGCCGATCTCTTCTTTCGTGCGCGTATCCAGCGACTACAAGGAGGTGGTTACCGCCCTTTCCCGACGATTCCCGCCCCCCTATTTCCTCACGGTTATGGTCACGGATGCAAACGAACGTGTACGTGTCGGTCGCATCCGCCGCATCCGCATACATAATGCAAGGTACGTCGGAGATATAATTTTTACGACGCGCAGCGGCCGAGCGCAACCCTCTTCGCGCTCGCAACCCTCTTTCGCTTCAGCGTGACATCGGTACGCGACCCTGTAAGCGGCTGTAAATTGAATAACGCCCCGACAGGATTTATGTAACGACGGTTGCTGAAGTCGCTGCTGGTGGCTTTTGAGGGTGAGAGCAGCGACCTCGCGGATCGGAAGGGGTTGCCACGGAAGGGGTTCCCTCGGCGAACATCCTTGTTAACGCTCGCTCTTTCGCGAGCGATTTCACTTGTCTCCCTTCCCGCTCGTAGTGACCTGATCATAAAAAGAGAAGTCCCGGAGACTTCGGATAATGGCGGATATATGATAACAAAATTCTTTGTTTTACCTTTTATCAACTCTTTTCTCGTTCTTACGTGGTAATTTATGAAGAAGCGTTTAAAAGATAACAGCGCAAATTCCTTTATCGTTTGAAGTTTTTATCTTAATTATTATATTACATTAAAACGCGCGTTGAATGCCATGGGGAGTCACCGGTGACCGGCGATGCCACAAAACGTTGCATTACAAACAATTCCTTCCGGCGCCGTGGTCAAGTTATGCGAAATTGGTGTAGGGCTGGGCAAAATACATCATTAATGTATTTGAAATACAAAATACAAAATACTTCGAAAGTATTAACGGAATTCTAAAGTGAGTATGTTTTATCGATAAAACTGAATTTTTTGCGCACACTAATCTTGTTTTTGTGAATTGATAAATCCTTTTCTACAATTAAAGTACATACAATAAGGGATTCGCGGGACGTCCAAATTTGACAAAACAACTTTTTTTTAAACTTCAAGTTTTTTTTATTTTGTTCATTTTTTTCAAATTTATATAACAAACTAAAACCTTTTAAACTTTAATTTTTTTTATTTTGTTATATAAATTTGGACGTTCCGAATTTCTTATTGTATTTTAATTGTAGAAAAAGATTTATCCAATACAGCCAAAAAAAGATGTATTTGAAATACAAAATACTATCAATCTTAGTATTTGAGTTACAAAATACAAAATATTTTGGAAGTATTAAAAAATTCTGTCTTATCGATAAAACAGAATCCACTTTAGGATCCGCTTAAAATACGATTTAGAAGTATTTTGTATTTTGTATTTTAAATCGCAGGATTGAAAGTATTTTGTAATTCAAATACTAACAATAAGATTGACAGTATTTTGTATTTTGTATTTCGAATACATTATGTATTTTGCCCAGCTCTGAATTGATGCGTTCAACGTGTTAAATGTACAACAATCGATATAAATAAAATTAATCTTGAAATAAAAATTAAATTAAATATACGAACGAAAACTAATACAATGTTGAATATGTAATCATGTGTATTTACATATGTTCTCTTATGAAGATACTTTCGAGACACCACGTATGATTTGACACGCTTGCAAATCACGAGCTTTCTCTTCTCTCGTTAGCACATAATGCCGTGTGGCCGCGCGCGCATCTCATGCAGCTTCGCTCTTTTTGTAAATAAAAAGACGCCCACTCGCCTAAACAATAGAGCGGTCGCGAAACAACCGAAGGAGAAATTGGGAAGGGTTCGCGCGCTGGCGCACACATGTGGGAGGACACAGGACCGAGGATTCTGTCGGAAGTCACGAAACGATCGTAACCTCTGGAAGACCCCGTACTCGCTCCCAGCCACGTCCTCTCCATAATGTCACCTTTCTTCCCCGTTTTCGAGATTTATATGTCGAAAATATGTCACTTCTCGGCTGCCGGAAAGTCGCCAGCGTGAGACAAACTCACGAATCGTAAGCGATTTCTTCGCGTGATAACAAAACGATATATAAAAAAATAACAGAAAAAAGATATTTCATGATATTTTGCTTTCTATATTTTTTTCTAATTTTTATTGACAGGTGAAATATTTTTTTTATTCGAGAAATCTGTTCTGTTTTTCTCTCCGTCGATTGCTTTATACGTCTCTTCGATCGAGTCCGTGCTTTTACATATACATACCTACGACAATGGAAGCTCCCTCTCGCTGGGGTGCGGGAGAGTAACGCGTAAATGTACTCTCGCGAGGGCGGCTGGTTACACCGAGATATAAACAGCGGCGCTTTAACCGCGATCCTAACCGTCGTCGTCGGCATCGTTGCGACGCGCAAGATTGCCGAGCGTTGGACACGCTCGTAAATAACGCCGGCACCCCGCGCCCGCACTTCTCGGTCTTTAACACCCCATTATACGCGACGCGGAAGGCGAGAGCCGGTATACTCTACGCGAGATCAAGTCGGAGGCATCGATAAGTCTTGAATCACGAAGAGGGTAGAGAAATTGCATATTGACGAATTGCGCCTTACGATGGCGCAAACAGGTAGCTTTTTTTTCACACCAGGTATTTATTTTAAGAAAATTGTCTTTTTTTTTCTTTGTCTTCTTCTGTTTCTTCGTCGGAATTTTGTCCATTCTTAAAAGTGTGATGACTTTATGACTTAATACACTTATAATTAACTCTACCTTTTTTAATTGACTTTTTGCTCGCTAAACTTCATCAATTATTCAATAACTCAACCGCGGCACTTACTCAATATGACTCGTTGTTTTTTCTTCTCTCTCCTTCGATCTGATTTCATAAACTCCGTGGAATGTAGCATCGGCGCGAAAAACAAGCAATGGCGAGTCTCCTCTACCTGTGAAGATCGCCGTTGTTCGACGAAGAAAGAACTGATGTTTCAGCAACGACAGGAGGCAAAGAGAGAGAGAGAGAGAGAGAGAGAGAGAGAGAGAGAGAGAGGAGCGGGGAGAGATGGTGCACACTGCGCGCCCGTCCATTGATAATTATTTATTCAGGCGAGTTGCGGCGCGGCGCGGCAAACCGATACCGATCTTAAAACGTCGAGCTGAGGAGAGAGGCAGGCGAGAAGTGTCTCTCGTTCTCCGGTCCCGAAGAGATACGAAATCTCGGGTGTCGTTTCGCCGTTCGTTGTCGTTCCTCCTCAGCTACCACTACCTCGCCCGCAAGGGAGGAGGGTAGCGGCGGGCGGGAGGCGGGGGAGGGGAGAGAGAGAGAGAGGAGAAAGAGAGAGGCGAGAGAGGGCTTAATGTATGCGCGTCGGGAGCTCCCGCCGAGCGATAATTGCCCGATGTGGCATTGCCTCGTCGTGGCAACGAACATTGGTCACGTCTCAATGTTTAAGCCACGTTCACAGAGCGCGCGAATGACGACGCGCGGAAGCGTGCTGTTGATCTGCCGATGTTGATCCCTCTCTCTCTCTCTCTCTCTGCATTCTGCGTCTTCATCAGCAAGAATCGGAGAGGCATTGTCGCGTTGAGACACAACGAGGAGCTTGTTGTCCAAAGCTGAGATAGAAAAGTAACAATCAGGTGTGGTTTTGTTTAAAATACGATCGTAACAACGTGCATATTTTGCAAAATATGTGAATATTACGTGCCAATTGTAATATAATTAATGAATGAAATGATGTGACACTAACGGTTTAACTAACGGTGATACAAAGTACGGAACAAGAAATGGGCAATTTATTTGCATAAATGTCTCATCGCTACGTCGATTCGTCTTAATGACTGCCCTCGTCTTCGGATTTTAATCGCCGACACCCTATATCCCATGCTTCTGCATATTCAACGTGCGTGCGTGCGTGCGCACGCGCTCGTGCTGCGAGCATCAAAATTCAATCCTTCTTGCAATCCTTTTTGCGCCGCACCTTCGTGCGATTTCTGTCGAGCGGCATAACATGTATTGCAAATCAGTCTGCTTTCTTGATTTTAAAATCTCAAGAGCGATAACTCGAATATAAGATGCGATATAATAACACGCGAATTATTTTTCTTCTCTCCGTCGAATACGATGATTTTTATATAACATTTGAATTTTTAGAGAAACGAATTTCTTTGCGCAACTTTAAATTTAACGGAATCTTTTATATATATATATATATATATATATACATTTATTTTATCTAAATACATCTATATTTTTTATTTTCCGTCAAATTTTCTCGCGGCATAATAATCAAAAATTACGATAACTCGTTGTCATCTCTCCGCGAGTCTTATCGCCACATCGTCTATACGAGAGGCCGTCGGGATCGCGCGGCGATCGCGATGCGCGCAGAGTCTGGAGACGAGCTCCGCTCTAGATCTCGACGCCAATCTCGGTTCTCCGGATAGACACGTTCCGGGACAATTCTATCAAGCCGCCCGTCCACCCACGCGTATCATTAAAACGTCCCGTTTCCCGGGGTGGAGTGGTGTATATCTGTGCGCGGAGATCAGCGTCCTTCAAATTTTCAATTAGTCTTTACGGAATATTCGAGCGCGAGAGGAGCTTCTTCTCTTTACGAGCGCTTCTCTCTTTCTCTCTCTCTCTCACTCGATAGCATCGTCGTGTGTCTTTTTATTCTTCCGTAGGCAATTTGAATGGCGACCAAAAGTGGATCTGGATCAGGCCGCTCGATCCTCCGCCGGATTCATGGACGGACTTAGGAGGGGAGTGAAGGGAAGGATTAAGCCGGTGAAGAAGAAGGAGAAGACGGAGGAGGGAAGAAAAAAGGAGAGAGGGAGGGAGGGAGGGAGGGAGGTGGTCAGGAAACTTGCCTCTCTCGTCTAGCTTAGATCTAATCTCGTGTTCCCGCGCGCTGCGTGCCTAATTAAAGATCGATATCTCTTCGATATTATTGCCACCCCCTTCCCACACACGTTCTCTCCTTCCCGCTCTTTCTTCTCTCCTCTTCGCCTCTTTCCCTCTCTCCGCGCGCACACCGCGTAGCAGGTTATTAAATTCTCCTATCTCGTGAGATCTAGACCGGCCGGTCCTGCTCGGTCTTATCTGATCCGGTCGATCTCCCGGTCTCGTTACCTTTCGGCCCTCCGTTCGTTCTCGTTCGGCTTCATCCGATGGATCGCCGGATCGACACTTTCGGAATTTCGTGTGAGGGATGGACGACGCGCCGGAAGCGGCGCGTCCGATCGATTTTCCCCCCAAAAACCGGAAAGAGACCGGCCGTCAAACGGATCAATGTTTCATCGCGGAGACTCAATATTTCATCAGACTGACTAATGATCATCTGTAATTCTCACTGTACTTATTTAATTAACTTTTTTTTTTTAGAAGAGAGATATGATTTTTTGCTTTTTTAAAACGTGTGTTTTAGTTACGTTATTTTAGGTGTCGAGTCTTCACTTTCTACGATGTTTTTAATTGACCAGCTGGTTGTTTCTTTCTTCTCTAAAGGAAGAAAAGAAGGAGCTCGAATTCATTTCAAGATCGTGAAACAAAAAGTTTATATAAAACGTCTTGCGTCTCCAATTTGCGAAATTGCGCGGCGACGTTGCTCACCTCACCCCTATCGACGATCGACCTTTATCCCGCGTCTTCTTCTGTGTGTCGCTTCCTCTCTCTTTCTCTCTTTCTCTCTCTCTCCCTCCCTCTCTCTCTCTCTTTCTCTCTCTCTCTCTCTCTCTCGTTACCGGGTTTTAACGTAGAACAGAAAAAAATCGCCGACCCGCAGCGGAGAAAACCGAGACGGTGACAGATGGCGCGCGACGATAACGTCTCTCGAAGGTCCTGTTCGCGGGCGAAACGACCTGCTCGGATCCTGTTCCTGTCGCGAGATAAACGAAACAGCTGCGTCTCGGCGCCGATCAAAGATCTCTCTCTCTCTCTCTCTCTCTTTCTTCCTTTCTCTTCTTTCTGGCTGCCCAAGGCGCTTTTGACATCCGGACGCGATCGCGCGGAAATAAATGAGCGCGAGGATATGCAATGTACATGATAACGATACGTGAATTCGAATGCGGTCTTCTGTGCTTCGAGCTTTGATGATCTGAGTGAGTTAATTCGTTGGTTGTTCGAGTTTCTTAGAATCTCAGAATTTTTTATCATATAGAAATTAAAAAAAAAAAAAAATTAAGATTTATTGAGTAAAACATCTGAGAAAACTAAAATTCCAAGAAGAACAAGAGGTGACATGTTATATAGACAGGTAGAATTACTATGTTGAAGGTACATTAACACAGAAAGTAGCTCGAAGTGAAATCACATTCCTGAAGCGGTTCGAGAGAGAAACCGAGGACGGAGGAACCGTCTCGGAATCGAGAGAGGGAAGTCTTTGGACTCTAATCCTAGGCGAGTCTAATCGCTGCTTTGCGATCGAGTGCTGGGGAGATTAGGCCGACTGGTCCGATATGTAAGACCGGTCTCTCGGCGGGAAAGAGAAAAAATAAAAAGATCCGGCGAGAGAAGAGAAAAGAAAAGATCCCTGGATGGATGGTGTGTTCATGATGGGCAAACAAATTAGGAAGGTTGAGAGAAGGTGTTTCGATCAATGGATCGGATAAAAGCGTATACAGCGCGTATCGGTAATTTTGAATAAAGACAATGTCTTTCCGGCTTTCTCGACTCGTATACGCGGTTATCGTGCGATTAGCATATCCGCGACGCTCCGACGAAAGATTTTTGAAGTTGATAAATACGAAGATTGGGGAATATAATTATCTTTCCTTCGAGCAATTATTCAAAAGAGAGAGATTTGATCTTTCTTGATAATCGAGTTTTGACGTTCTTCAAATCGCAGACTTAAAAGAGAGAGACGCCGCTCTTAAACATCTTCAATAAAATCATTATCGACGTGATAACGCGCTCGTTGCGAGTCGCAAAACACTTATTACGGCATTTCGCAATGAATTAATTGTGATTAAGTGGTAACGGCAGTGGAAAGTCGGAACGGCGACGCATTATCGATGCGGGATATCGAACTTGTCGTCCTTAGGATAATTACTACGATCGTTGTCCTCGCAGATTCACACACACACATACGCGCTCGAGCGCAAAAGGAGGAGGCATAAAGTACGAAGGCGGAGGTGGCGACGAAGGAGGCTCGCCCCGCATGAATAATGCGCTCCGCGACGTGATCTGAGCTTCCCAGAAGAGACCGAAGACCGCGTCGGTAGATGAAATACACGTCGAAATACCACTTCGACGACCGATCCGAAGTATCGATCGACACAACAAAGCTGTTGTGTATCTGTCTCGCGAGAGCCAGAGGCTCTCAATGTTCAGACATGTATATATTAAAAAAAAAAACAACTTTTTGCGAATATATTTGAAGATACGAGAAGTCCGATAAAATTTGAAGACGAATATTAGAACTTCTTTTGTAAGCAAAGTTAGGAAACACTTTGCAAAAACTTTTTTCTCTTTCTCTCTCTCCTAAGATAAATATCAAAATTAGAATAGGGCAGTTTCTCTTCGAATATTTTGAATACTTGGAATACCGAAGTTTCTGTGCCACCTACAGATTTACAGGTTACAATGTAATTTTCGAAGAGAAAGAGAGAAAGAGAGAGTGAGAGAGAGATAGAAGCTTTATTTTAAGACGCTCTACTCAAGCACAACCAGAACACAATTACAAAATTATTAACAAAAATAAAATAAAGAAACAAAAAGAAAAAACGTTTGTGAAATAAGTGTATAAAGAAAATAAGTAAAGAAATCTAAAGAGATAGATAGATAGATAGATAGATACATAGATAGATAGATAGATAGATACTGCTTTATTTATAAAGCGACCTGGAAAGAATCCCTTCAAGCGCTGCTTAACAAAATTTACAAAAACTGACATAGGAGAAACTATAGAATACATAATATAAGAAAAGTGAGTATGAATATGAATGAAGAGAGAAAAAGAGAGAGAAACAGTCGGTACATAATTAAAAAAAAGTTCCAATTGTGTGTTCCATCACAATTCAAAATAAAGTGTCTAGACATTTAAAATAATTGACAAATAAATACACACCTCGTCCTCCGGAAGTCCGTTGCGCCGTTCGAACACGAGGAGTATCCCGTTCGGGGGGGGGCCCCTTCGAGATAGGGGCCCTTCTTCGCGAGTTGAGCTCTCACTTAGCGACCGCGGCGTCACGATCGGGACCGGCGCATTAGCATATCTCTCGACGATGCAACGTGTAAGGGGTGCGAACGGAGCAGCGCAAAGAAAGGAGAGGCGGGGAGAAAGAAAGGGAGAGAGAGAGAGACAAAGCGCGAACGAACGCGAAACGGTAATAGTGGCGAGAGTGATCTTCTCGTAGGTCGTGAAAAGGCGCACACGATCCGTAATGCGAATCGCAGAGGGTTCAGAAGGAGGAGGGCGAGTATAAGACGAAGAAAGGGCGGAGAGGGCAGAAGACTCACTCAGCGCGAGCTCTCCGCTGCTGCTGCTGCTGCCTGTTAGTTGTACGTCGCGTGTTTGCCTACCCGCGTCACGATCAGGATCCTATTTGCATAGCGCCGATGAAGCTGCTACTGTCCTGCGCAATCTTTCGCGCAAGGATTTCGCGCGAGACGTAAGCGTGGGTGTGTCGTAAAACTTAGAAAAAGTTTTTCTTAACATCTTTGAGAATTTGTTCAAATAAAAGAAAGAGACGAAAGATGTAAAAAAAAAAAGATTAAAAATATTTTCCATATATAATCGACGATTAAAAAATGTATACACTGACGATACACCTAAAGACAGATTTTTTGTTTTTAAAGGGTTCGAATTCTTTTCTCGCATACTATTTGGCTTCGTATGTTTCAATCACTCGGAAGACATACGAGCGGCGTTTTTAAAAGGTTTCCACTTTATGACGTTTAACCGAGATCGATTCCCGACCGTGACTGAAAAGAAGGCGGAAAAGAAGGGCGGAAAGCCGGTATAATAAATGCTCCGCATACCTACTTATTACTTTAACGAGCGGACGCTTTTGCAATCACGCAGTTAGAGAGAGAAAGAGAGAGAGAGAGAGCAACACACGCGTGCTTTCGGTCACGGAAACGTGCGGATGATTTACCGACGCATCACGTGCACCCACGCGACTTCTCAAGAGTTGCGTTGCATCGCTACGCATCTCTGATCGTTTATCGATCTTCGTCTCATTAAATTAAAAACTTAACCTCTCGACTTCCGCTTTCCCGATACACGTGCGTTTAATTTCTCTTTTCGTGATAGTCGCGCATAGGATGAGATTTATCCCGATGATAAGAGAGAGAGAGAGAGAGAGAGAGAGAGAGAGAGAGAGAGAGAGAAACGCGTGTATAATGTTGCAAAGTTTTTTCTTTGAACATCGCGCGTTCTTCGACGCGTATTTTTTGTTCTTAATTCACTTAATTTTATTACCTCAGATTTTTGCAAATAATATGCAAATAAACGAGAGATAAAATTTACATTTAAATTTAAATAGAAATTTAAATTAACAAACAAGACATAAAATAATTTTAATCTTTACAAAAATTCTTCTTAGAATTCTCGAATCAATTAGTAAATTAAAGAAAATTAAAATCAACAAAAAAAATCGGACATTTAATAAAAATATCTGATGAACTATTGATGCGTCAATCGCGTCGGCAAAATCGGACCGGAATTTGAGGCTCATTAGCAACGGGAATATCGGGAATAAGTCGAGGGTCGTATCTCAGTGCGAAAGGGATGGGGGATCGAAAGTACGAGCTTCCGGGTCCGTTCTTTATTCCGCGATGCGGAGTTGTGCGGGCGAGCATTCGCTTGTGCGATTGCTGCTCGCTTCTTGTATAAAAGCAGTGGGGGCCGCCGAAGGTGTACACGGGCGCGGCGGTATCGGTTCCGAGAAAGGCTTATCAGGTCGCGGATATGTTAATGGCGGCCGTGTTTGCCTCCCCCTGTGCCCGCCACCTTTTCGAGATATATTGCACCCCAACCGTCGTCGCGACGAAGGAGGTGGTTGGGTCGTAAGCTAGTGGTGATGGTGATGGTGGTGGTTGTTACAGCCCTCCCGCAATCGACAGCGTGCACATGCATGTGTAATTAAGAATGAGAATGCATCGAGTTCACGACCGGGAAAAGCTTCGGGTGAGGAAGAGAGACGGTCTGGAGTTAGTGATATAATCGCTATATTACAAGTTTTTTTTTTTAATTTTTTTGTTAGTATTTTGCACGTCAAAGTTTCTTTGATATTTTGAATTTCTAAATAATTTTAGAGATTTAAGATAATTTTTTAGAGAAGTTATTAAGGGGATCCTAAAGTGGGTCTGTTTTATCGATAAAACTGAATTTTTAGCGCACACTAATCTTTTTTTTGGCTGTGTGGATTGATAAATCCTTTTCTACAATTAAAGTACATACAATAAGGGATCCGGGACGTCCAAATTTATATAACAAAATGAAAAAAATTGAAGTTTAAAAAACTTTTTAAGATTTATCGATAAAACAGATCACTTTAAGATTCCCTTAATGTTTAAATTACGCTATAAGTCTGTCAAACCGGAGAATGTTTATTCTCTCTCTTCAAAATGTTTTTTGATGCTCTTTAGTTTGCGCGGCACGACGCGAACGTTCGATTCTTGCGAATGCGAAACGGATACATCACACGAGGCCTGGCAAGTGCAGGCGTTTCACATCTTCGAGCTCATTGTGTGCTTGGATTATCGAACGTTTACATTCTTCGATTATCAGGCGCTTAGATCTTCGAGTCTAATCTTCGGGACTAATCTGCGCTCGGAGATCATCTCGGAAAATCATTCACACGATAATAAACCTTCGATAGAGAAAAAAAGAAAAACTAACCGGACGACACTTTATCGGTGCATTTCTCTTCCTTCAAATCGTAAGATAGAGAGATCTGCGGTATTTCTACCGTGTACCTTTTCTCTTCCAATCGCGCGTTCGAGATCACGAGAAGAGACGAAGAAGCGAGAAACGCGGCCGAGGGTCGCGGACGAACTCGCAGACATCGTCGTCGTTGGCGAACGTATGCATGGCTGCGCAATTAAGGCTGCTGATCGTTCGGGAGAGACGGAAATAGACCGGAGAGGAGAGAAAAAGGGAGGCCGTGCCTCTTGCACCGCTGCGCTGCTCTGCCACGCCACGTCACGCCACGCCGATCTATCGATGACCGCTTATTTACAGAGAAGCAGAGGAAGAAAAACACGACCCGAGCGCGCAGAGATGCGAGCGCGGGATAGCCCGGCGCTGTGCTGCAACCCTTCCGCCCAATCTCTTCAGGCATCTCTCTCTCTTCTCGAGTCCTTCCTCCCTCGTCTCTTGGCCCCTCTTCTTCTCTTCGTCACTATTCCTCTTTCTCCTCGCCCGAGGAGGCAATTAAAGTATCCGGGTAATTCTCCGGGCCTCGATCGCTCTCGCGACGACGATACAACCACCTGGATCGTCGTCCGATTGTCTCAGAGGTTCTTGGTGATTGAGAAAAAGGTGAAGGGATCGCTTTGCGCAAGAAGTTTTCGATATGTAGACGTAAAACTGTAAAGAACATTTTTGGTTAGTGATAAACAAAAGTTTTATATTATTTAAATAATCAACGGGGTTAAATAATCAACGTAGAAAAATTATAGCAATCTACCTTTGGTTTTTATTTTATATCCGTAAGAATTAAATACACTCGAATTTTTCAATTTCCACATTTCTTTCTCTTCAAAAACAATTTTCTTAAGCTGCGCTCGTCAGCATCGCAACATATGTCTTTCCCGACGCGCGTTATCTTTGATATCTTGAAAATCGAGTTCTCTATCGCTGATCTGTCAGCCTGCGCATTCGATAGGAACCAGGCCTTTAGACTATTGAACTTCGACAGCCTGCGCGCGAGCTAGTCGGACGAAGCGATCCCGAAGTGGGAGGAGGGGGGTAAAAGGGCGGCGTGCGAAGGGTGGCAATTGGTGGTTGGTCGGATAGACCCGAACCTAGAAGGGAGAAAGAGGGAAACTAGGGATACGCAAAGGACCACTGTTACGAGGGTCCATTAAGCAGCCGGACAGCCGGAAAGCGGCATCGTATACTTGCGAGTTCATTTGTTTTTTTGCTGTCTCGATATGTCTCTCGATTTCTTTCCGGTTGTCCAGCAAGTTATTTCCGACCACCACTGGCGAATCCTGAAAAAATGCCAAGAGCTAACGTCTCAGATTGTTAACATTGTATTTAAAACTGAGGAAGATAAATGCAGATTTTGGAGTAACGCCGGAAACAAGTTTATAACTCGTACGATTTAGTTTTTGTATTATTGATATTCTTAGGAAATTTTATGAATTACACATGAACATATAGAGTGTGTTCTTGTTTTTCGAAATTTTCTTTCGAAAGTTTCTAACATCCAAATCTTCCCAAATTCCAAATTTAAAACATTAGAAAATTTATACTTGTGACCGAATTTAATTTATTTAAAATTCGTATTTTTAACAATGTTTAATATTAATTTCAGGGGAGGATGAGGAGTGGAGCGATTCGGAAAAGACCCCGTCGGTGAGCAGCGGCGTAGATGGCGGCGGATCGGCGGTGTCTAGTCCTATCGCGCCGTCAATTGTTGAGGAAGAATCGAGCCTGCCGCCTCCAAGACTCAATCCCGCGTCTTCGAGCAGCAGCGAGGACATCAGGGTGCGTCTTAATGTGCTCTCGGAGGACACCAGAAAGCGCCTGGTCAGCCTCACCGATGACATCGAGGTGCGTCCTTTATTCTTCGTCGAAACAATTTCTTTCTGAAAAAAAAATTCAGCGATTTAACAAATTCAGATGAAAATTTGACGAATGAAAAGTCAAATGTTTCTCACACAGATCGCCAAAAGTGTGAAAGATCGCCATGCGTCAAGCAGGAGGATGCGGGAGCCGAGTCCCAAGGAGATTGACGAGCAGCAGCAGCACGTGATAAAAGAAGAGGAAGGTCAGCCGAGGCCGTCGTCGTCGTCGTCGTCGTCCTCTACCACCGTTCGGAGACGAGACTCCGTCTGCCGGCGAGACTCGGAGGACACCACGACCGGCACCGAGGCCAAGAGGACCAGACTCGACGACGAGGCTATACCAAGACTGAGACTCAATGCTAGTCTGGCGACGGATCCCGCCCTGCGACCTGCCGCCGTTGCCGCCCTTACCGTGAAACCTGACAACACCTCGCCGCCGAACACGACTCCGCCACTTCCAGCTGGACTCCAGAACGGTGAGTAACTACGTTTTTAATTTCAAAGACTACCAAGAGAGAAAAAGAGAGATAAAGTTCTCTCTCCTTTTCAGAAGATACAAATAAAAAAAAATAAATAAATAAAAAGATTTTCATGTTTTTTCATCAGCGATCGCTTCGGGTCGTCTGTACGTCCTTCCGACGGATGGGAAGGAGACGATCACGGTGGAGCCTGCGAGGCCGCCGACCGCTCTGATCTGTCCACCATGCGGCATCCGATTTAGTTCGGCGAGCACGCTCGAAGCTCATCGTACTTTTTACTGTGCTCATCGACCGCGCGTGGACGAGGACGCGACTAACGAGGAGGACGATGACAACAGCAAGCCCGGCAAGTCCTTCGACGTACGGAAGGCGTACGCTTGTCCGCATTGCTCGTACAGTGCCGACAAGAAGGTGTCGCTGAATCGTCATATGCGAATGCACGCCGTCTCGCCGCCGATCGCGGCGTCTAACGGATCTTTGAACGAGAACGCCGAAAGATATTGTAGAAATTGCGACATCAAGTTCAACTCGTTGAAAACGTACAGGTGTGTGGGAATGTGACGAAAGAATAATTTAACATGTTAAGTCGGTTCCTGCGGACTGATCTGGGCGCTGGGCTCATTTTTACTGATAATTACTTTTAATTAATATTAAAATTTGTTGAAGGGCGCACAAAACGCATTACTGCGAGACTAGGCACGTAGTGAAAGACGCGACGCCGACGTCCACGGCGCCACCGCCAAACTTGGTGAAAGCGTCGCCGCCGACCAGCTCGAGTCCCGGCGATTCGCCGCCTCCGCAACCCTGCTTGGCGCTGCCCACCAATCCCATTCTCATCGTGCCGTACTCGTTGTTCCGTAGCGCGAGCGTTCTCGCCGCACCCGCTCTTCCGGCTCCCGACACAGCGTGCTTCCTTATGCCAAACGGTTCGTATCGCGAAGTGAAAATTCGCATCTTGAATTTGCGCAGAGTTGAACGGATTTATTTCATTGTCTTCAGGTTCGCTTCAGCCAATGACCAGAGGTCTCGCTACCACGCCGAACACGGTGGTGGAGCCGCCAGCCGTTCTGAGAGCGGCGAACAAACCTGCGACGCCGGCATCCGTAGTCGCGGCGGCGGCGTCCACGTCGCCGTCGGCTTTAGCGCCTCTCGATCTCAGCGTTCGCAGATCGCCGGTGCACCAAGACGAGAAGGAGAACAGAATGTCGCCGGCGCCGTCGTCTCTGCCGCCACCCGCGAGCAGTCCCAGATCCAGAGGCAGCGGCAGTCCGAGGACGAGATCCATTGGTCCGGTTCAGACAACTGCCGGCGGCGCCGTCGCGCCACCTCCTCCCGCAGAACTCGCACTCAGACTAGCTGAACTTCCGCCGCCTCCCGTTCCCGGAGTCCTCGTCAAACAAGGCGTTTCTAGGTAAGGTTGAGAAAGTTTGACTAAATCTAATTGGAATTTTACATCTTTGAATTAGATGGTGTGTATGAAAAGGACCGTTCGAACCGGTTGCAAGGTGTTGTGCAAAAAGATTTTTATAAAATTGATTAATCCAAACGACATTATTGATTTAAGTCATCTTCAGTGAATATAATATAAAATATTTATTCTAAAGAATAAATGTTACAAGTTATAAATCTAAATGCAATTCGAATTATACAAGTCAAAGTGTTACAATGTAATAGAATCAACTTTGTTACATAAATTACAAATATAAAACGCATTTCTCAATCTATTCATGTTAATTATACATGTCTATATGTTGCAATATGAAGTATTAACTTTGTTGCATAGAATTCATTTAAAAAGACGCTTTTGTTGATTCATAGAATAACAATGATTACCATAAATACCTTAAATGTATTGTACATTTCTTCTCTAATGTATGACGATCATCTTGTGAAATTTATAAAGAATCATTGTTATAAAACAGTATGTTGTTATAAAGGAAGTTTAATTGATTCCCCTCAGGGTTACAATATTTTTCAACACTTCACTTCTATATCTACGATCTATTTGGAGGCCCGATTCAGTTCGCTTTTAAATCGATAAACTCGACTTGAAAGAGACCGGCCCGGAAAAATCCGACGGTGTGGAATTGAAATTCGAACTCGGGAACTCTCACTCGCAGCCCTCGCACTCAGGCTGCGAGACCACTGGGCCGATCTAGTATGTTGTTATTGTAAGAGATTCGTCGATACTGAGTGAGAATATAAAGTCACAAGTTACAAATACCAAATCATTTAAAAGATCGATAATAACTTCCTCTGGTTGAAATACTTCTGTTAAAACTTAAAATCCTATTCAGAATAGGAAGATAAATGTTATCCAAACTCTCTTATCTTGCCGCCGTAGGTCCGATCGCGGCGTCTAACGGATCTTTGAACGAGAACGCCAAACGATATTGTAGAAACTAATGTTCAATTGAGTCTAATTATTTAAAAAAAAACAACCTCATAAATGCTACACATAAAACTGCATTACGGAAACATTAATGTAATGCAAGATACGGAGAGTTTGGATAACATTTCTATCTTCCTATTCTCAATAGGATTTAGTTTTAACATATGTATTTCAAAACTAGAGGGAGTTATTATCGATCTTTTAAATTATTTTTAATATTTGTAACTTGTGACTTCATATTCTCACTCAGTATCGACGAATCTCTCACAATAACAACATACTGTTTTATAACAATGACTTTTTATAAATTTCACAAGATGATCGTCATACATTAGAAAAGAAATGTACATTTAAGATATTTATGGTAATCATTGTTATTTTATGAATCAACAAAAGCGTCTTTTTAAATGAATTCTATGTAACAAAGTTAAAAAACAACACACGTTTACAACACACAGTTGTAATTTATGTAACAAAGTTGATTCTATTACATTGTAACACTTGACTTGTATAATTCGAATTGCATTTAGGTTTATAACTTGTAACATTTGTTCTTTAGAATATTCACTGAAGATGACTTAAATCAATAAAATCGAAACGTTTGGATATCAATCAATTTTATAAAAATCTTTTTGCACAACACCATGCAACCGGTTCGAACAGTCCTTTTCATACACACTATTTTGAAATTTTTTACGAACACCTCAACCAATAAATTCGAATTAGATCTTGAAATTGTAATTTTTTTTTACAGATGCAAAGAGTGCAACATCGTGTTTTGCCGCCACGAGAATTTCGTCGCTCACAAGAAGCACTATTGTCAAGCGAGGGAAACAACAGTGAGCAACAGCCCGCCGCCGATCGGCACACCGTCACCGCCTTTGGTTCAGCTCATTTGTGCGGCATGCGGTATCAAATTCGCTTCGCTGGACAATCTGAACGCTCATCAAGCGTTCTATTGTCCGAAGAGGCCCGAACTTCAGGAGCATCACACACGATGTTCTAAGTGCAAGGTACAAAATGCAGATTCCAGAAACAACGCTTAAAAAATTCTAATCTACGAAAAATATCTACAGATATGTAAAAAACGTAGAATGAGAGACATCATCATTTTAAAAAGTGAGAGATTAGATTCGTGTGAACATTTGTTTTAACAAAGGCAATGTTAATGAAACAAAAACTAGTAAAAAGACATTATAGACGTTTCGACTTTTATTTTTTGTAAAAAAAAAGAGAGATTAGTTCTCTACCGAGAGAACTAATTTCTCAGATTTGAAAAAAAAAATATAATCTTTTTAATCTTATCAAGTTCTCTTCGAAAGTCGTAAATAAGACAAAAACTTAATGGATCCGGTTTGTTTGTCGCAGGCAATGATAGAACCGGGAAGCACTCATACCTGTGTGGGCGGTACGTCGGGAGGATGGAGGTGTCCCGTATGCGGCGCTGTCAGTCCCACGGCTGGCGCCGCTCAGCGCCACATGGAATCTCATCAAGGCGTCAAGGCCTTCCGTTGCTCGATTTGTAGTTACAAGGGTAACACATTACGTGGCATGAGGACGCACATTAGAATGCATTTCGAAAAACGTGGCACTGATCTTCAGGTAGAGCCACCGTTTTTCCCTCTTTAAGTTTCAAGTTGCATTTTCTGCATTTCTTCGCGATAAAAACACTTTAGTCCGTCATTATTTATATTTTGTTATTTTAAAAGTAACAAAACATTGAATCTTCGATTCTGACAAATCCTCATCTTTCGGATTAAAAAACAAAAAGATTTAAAACTATGAAGTAATGAAATTTCATAGATGTTAAGAGTCGATCCCTGGATGTTTTGCGAATAAATATATTTTAAGAAATATATATACGGTTATAAGAGCCGTTCGCAGGATGTATACGTGTATATATATATGTATACATATATATATACACACATATTTCCGTACAACATTCTGCGAATGGCTTTTATAACCGTATATATTTCTTAGTTTCAAAGATTCTTTATTAATTGTTAAATATATTTTAAATATATTTTAAGAGTGTAAATTCTTACACATTATTATATGAGATACCCATTTTCCTTTCCCAATTAATTTAGAAATTATATTGCGAAAAAAACACTTCGGCCAAAAGTCGAAGGCCTGAAATCTTCGGCTTTTCGTGCCAGTTAAAAGGATTTAAAAGAATTGAAAATTTCAATTCGAAAATAATGTGTAAGAATTTACACTCTTAAAATATAAGTATATTAAAAATATATTTATTCTCGGCTCTTAACACCCCCCTATAAAATTTCGTTACTAGTTTTAAACTGCACGAGCCTTCAAATTCTTAATTCGTTAAAAAAGATTTAAATCCAAAAACTTAAGTTATCTTAGACTTCGGTAAATTTGTTTTTCTATCCTATCAAAGTTTGAAGTGTTTTTGACGGAAACACGAATGATTTCTGTTGAAACACATCGTATGTAAGTTTTATTGATTCTCAATTAGGAGGAGAACTACATAACGTGCGTGCTGGACGACGAGGCGACGCTGCCGACGTCCGAACCCGCAGCCGCTACGACGCCGAAGGAGATTCCTGCGGAGATACAGGTGAACGGCAAAACGGAGATAAGGAAAAGCCCGCAGCCACCACCGCCGCCACCGCCGCCACCGCCGCCGCCGCTAGCGCAGACGATCGCCAACAAAGTGAAGCAGGAACGGGAGGACACGCCGCCTCCGGAGGAGAGTCTGGATCCCAATAAGAGCGGGCCGCGTTACTGCCGTTCTTGCGACATCAGCTTCAATTACTTGAGCACGTTTATCGCCCACAAAAAGTACTATTGTTCGAGCCACGCCGGCGAGGCGAGCAACAACAATAACAACAACAACAATAACAACAATAACAATTCCAGCGGTCATCCGACGTCACCGCCTAGCAACAGAACTGAAGCGTCGGTACTTTAAATGTGACATTTTTCGAACATAGATTGTGCTCTTCCTCAGTTTGCTTCTCTTCCTGGAAACAATACCGGACTGCATATCCTGTGAAAAAAAATACATACATATATATATATATATATATATATATATATATATATATATATTTAAGAAACTGCAAATGGATTTCCACACGCTTTTAAACGTATACACATTATTCTTCCCTAGTCAAGTGTATGTGAACGATCTAAAAATATTCACTTTTTCGTTATTTTAAACAAAAATATACCGTATTTAAAATTAAAAAGTTCACTTCAATGTAAACGTCACACTTAAAAGAAAAAAAAACAAACTCCAGAGTGAAGAGAAGTATAAAAGGTGCGATAATACACAACTGTGTTAATTATTGCAAAATTATACATAATGTAATGAACGACTCTATCGGAAACTTCTTAGTTGACTAATACATTGTGTGATTTTTGTTAATCCAGAGAATCGTTCGTATTTATAAGACGAAGATTATCATAGTTTGTACATACATATAGTTGCGCGTGCGTGAGAATGAATGAAAAAATGCAAACAGAACCGTAACTGTAATAAGTCCTAGACTTGTCGTTGTCGAGTAAAAGACACATTTCGTGTAATAATAATAATACTAATAATAATAATAATAATAATAATAATAACAATAATAATAATAATAATAAAACAAACTTACAATTGAAACTTGCTTTAAAAAAATGATTTTTTTTACTCGAAACAAGTTAAAAATTTAGTTAAAACATTTTTAAATACGTAAATTTAAAATCATTTCTTGTTTATACATTTCTTATCGTTTGTTTTTATTTTGCGAACAAAGTAATATCTTAATAAAAGTAAATATCTAAATCTTAATAAAAAAAACTGCATATAAAAGACATAAATTACATTTAAAATTGAAAACTTCCAGTTACGATTCCGTTTGCGTCGTCTGCTTGATTTTGCTGTAGCGATTGTTGTTGTGCCTGAATTGGTATTCTTGAAAAAAATAAAAATAAAAAAAATAAAAAAATCGATGTGACGTCGCAGCATTCTGTGTATATAAAACTCGACGACCAACAAGGCAACGTGAAAAAAAAAGAAAGAAAAAGATAAAAGAATGCAATTAGGCTCGAGGCCAACTTTTTTGAATTGATCAGTCGACCCGAGGAGATGTGCAATTCATGACCTTTTAATAATCTCATAGTCTATAGTTAATCGACATCTTATCTTTTAAGGTCCGGTACGATGAGTGTAAAATGTTGTATAATAGAAAAGTAGAGTATTACGGAGCAGTAGTAATAAAAAGCGACACTCCCTGGTGAAGATTATACCAATCTCAAGCTTGTGAATCTGCTAAATTACGTTGCGCAATATATATGTACGACATTTTATATATACATGCATATTTATGTATATGTATATACATTGTTTTATATATATACATATATATATATTATCCTCGCGGAATCACGCCTGCGTCTGCGAATAATAACGCGCGAATGCGTCGATAAAAATATCAATTGAGAAATTTCCAATGCTGAGTCGTGAAATATGCAAAAGTTCGGTAAAAACGTTTGGTAAAAAAAAGTTCGGTAAACTGGCATCTCTTACAAGTAAAAAAAAAGAAAAAAAACCAAATTCAACTTTTGAAAATATATAAAAAACTTTGATCGTATGTCAAATTGAAATCGTACGCGCACGCGCTAGTAAGCAAGTTTTCTTCGCGCTTCCGAAACGTGTAAATAATTGATCTTTAATGGCTGATATTCTTTTTTTTTGCACAAAAATTTAAATTCAATATTTTTACTTGACTACACGTAATCTGGAAGTTTATGTACGTCGCGGCAAACGAAATTTTGTGACAGAAAGGATGACGATCTCAAAAAAAAACATGTCTTCCTCTCGCTTGTCAGTGTTTATTGTCTTGGATTTTTATGGACGCATTCGAATTCGTGCATTGAATCAAAACAAACGTCACGTGTACGTGTTCGCGAAACGGGGCGATTAATCGTCGCGCCGTTCTCGCGGGGACACGTAAGTGTAAAATAAATTAGAATTAAGGCCAGTGTTACATGTATACGCAGTGTACTACTCATATCATTACGCGACTCGTTGATTGAAAAAAAAACAAAAAAAAACCCGTCGATCGTTGATCGCGCGGCGAAGCCACAAAGAAAATTGCAAAAATAACATTTTGCAAAGATAAGTAATCTCATCCGGATCTATTCTCTCTCCCTCCCTTCTGTCCCTTTCCTCAATCGTTAGACGACTGCGAAATAATTTTTTCTTTTTTTTGTTTTACGTTGCGTTGCCCACGCGTGTTATGTTGTTAAATGCGTTTTCTGCGTTTCCCGAGCACAAGACTGACCGTGCGCGGAGAAATCTGTAAATTCTCACTTTCCAATCACACTTGATACGAGCTATAAACTTTTCATATGTTACATGCCATATGTCGGAAGACGGTTGTTTTCTCAACACACGCGCACATCTTGTGACTTTTTTTTATATTTTTTTCAAGGGATCAATCATACAAATTTTTTTGCGAAAGCGAAGGTTTTTTTTTTTTTTTTTTTTTTTTTTTGTAAACTGTTTTTCGACACTTTTTTCGATTATTTCTCGGTTTCGACCATAAGAAGAATGAAATTCAAAATTGAATTCGCTTCGTCACAGCCATTCGAAAGACGATGTTTGCCGAAATTGTTGCGTAAACGATCCCTCATCTCTAGGCTTACTTCTCTTTTGCTGTTTTTATTTTGATAACCGAATTTTACACGCGAGATATATACCTATAGAGAAAAGTCTGTAATAAACATGTAAGCGTACAAATAAAAGTTTACGCCATTTACAACTCATTTCTTCTTAATAAGCGAAGGATAAAATGTCGGAAGAAATAAATAAGAACTCGAAGTATTTGCAAAATGGATTTACTATGTTAAATATTTAGGAAAATATACAAATAGAAACTCTCTCTTGCAGAAATTTGTAAACACAAAATTGTTTTGACAAATATCTTGCGCACACTAATAAAATAAGAAAAAATTGAAGTTTAAAAAAAACATTTTTTTAAATTTTTATTTTATATTTATTATTTTACTTTAATAGTAAAGAATTTATCAATTCACAAAAACAAGATTAGTGTGCGCAAAAAATTCAGTTTTATCGATAAAACAAGCCCACTTAGGATCCCCTGGCGATACAATACATATTCAATAAGTTCATGATGTTGTTGTTTGATAAGGACGAGCGATTAGCAAGTTTTAAATATATTCTCGTATTCACCGCGAATGGATAATCAATTCTACATCATAAAAGAAAATAAGACGGCATATAAAACAATGTTTTAAAAATTAATTATGTAACTAAATTTTACTGTATTTGAAGTTTAAAAGTTTGTTTACAAGGAAACATCTCAAGAAATAGAAAAAAATAAAAACTATTCAGATCAGATTACGAATTTGCGGGGAAGCTTGTTACAGTTAAACAAAATCTACAATTCGTGGATGTTTGCTAGCAAAGTTTCGGACATAACGTTTTTTTTACGTACGTTTGTTCTTGAATAGAGTCAAACAATACATAAAGCTGTGTTGGTAACCAAAGATATTTAAGTACTGAAATTCCTTTTCTTTCTATATTTATAATTTGTTTTTGAACATGTTCAATGATTGCTATTTGTATCGTTAACAGTTACTACATATTTCTTTGAATATGTAAATTACTTCTAGATCTTGGTACAAATTTCATAGTTTTGTACATAGACATATATCAACAGACCAGAAATTAACGACGTGATTGCATTTAACGTCGTATGGACACCGAGCGAATGTTTTCACATCGTTACATTGTTTGTCGCGCATTACATATTCGGTCTAATGTTTTTGTATCATCCAGTACTGCCTCAACTATCCAATCTTTACAGCATTTTTTCCTATTTACTTTACTTATTTAGCGTAACAGCTTATTAATCAGTCTCTTAATATATTTTTATATAATTCCAAATGACTTGTCACTCATCTCCTTCAAATGATTCGTTACTTATACTGTGAGTTCTTAAGGTACTTAACATAACGTTACATTGATATATCTCATTTTCTTCGTCTTCAGATATGTCAGTATCAGTAAAATATACATCATACGTTTCATTTGAAGAATCAAAAGAATCGCTATCGCTATCAGGATAATCATTTCTCCAATGCGATTCTGAGTTTGAATCTATGGTCGATTTGTCTTCTTCATCAGAATTCTGTTCATGAACGAAATAGTCATGTTGAATCGTTATCTCGTTACTTTCAAACCATACGTTATTAGAGGTTTCTGCACAATACAAGTCATACACATATTCCTCCATGTCCTAAAAATAATAATTGTGTTTCATACATACATATGTATTACACACACACATACAAACAAATAGAAAAGTAATATACATAAGTAATAAGATACATTGCAAAGATTATCATACTATATAACTCACTTCTATTGTATTACTTATTTCTTTCACTTGTTCTTTTTCTTCTACACTGTCTTCTTTTTCTATAGTATCATCACTTGATGTTCCTTCCTTCTCATCTTTTTTTGAGATACTCCAGGAATCCTCTATGTCTATGAGTGTCATCCATTTGTCTTCAGATTGGTTTTTACTCGATGCATCCACAGAGCGTTGACAATTGACAACTTTGAATCTATCTGTTACGGAATCTGATCCTGTCAATCTGGATACTTTTCCTGACACATCAGAAACGTTGCCATCATAAGACAATGTTCGCTTGGTACAACTTCTGACTGTTTCTGCATCTAGCTTGGGAAGAACTTTGGCCACATATTCTGCAACATCCTCGGTCTAAAACGACATCATCACATGCTATTCAGAACATTTATTTTTTGTTTTGATAATTATATAACTTACTTCACTTCAAATATCAATAAATATATGCTTCGGAGCGTTTCTAGTGTAAAACGAAAGAATCTGGCTTGAAAAAATCGCCGTTTTTTTGCCGTAAAGCGAGTTATCAGGCGGTTATTGAAGTTGGCGAATGTTCAGGTTAGGAAATCTGTCACGTTAACACAATGACGTCGGGAGAAACGAGATATCTCGTTTTGCAAAATCGTTTACTAAAAATGTGTGAAATATCCGACATCAATGTGTTAACAGACTGTTAAAATCTACGGTACACAAAATTTGACAATTCTTTGTTTTTCGAATCACGACTAGTCAATTCCGGTGCTTGCGATCTCTAGCACAAAAAAGCATTGTGTGCTGCGCGCTTTAGTAAAGATTTTGCTTTGTTTCTCTGTTAGATTATCCTTATAATTCTTTTTTTTCAGATGATGTTAAAGGCGAGAAATGTTGTAAGTTTCTCAGAGTCTGCCAGAAATTCGATTCTTTCGTTTTACAACAAAACTGCTCGAAAATGAGCGTATATTCATAAATATTTGGAAATAGGGTAAACTGCGTAATTATCTTTAATAAATGTCACCTTTCATCTAGTTGCGATAAAGCTCGCAACAAGCAGCAATCAAGTATTTTAACAGTTTTACTCCGTTACCGTACAGAATAATATGTTAAGTAACAGATAAAATACAATGTAAATTTATCGAATTCTTACCGGATCTTTGAGAGTGCCCGCAAAATGGAGAATCGTTTGATCGGCAGTCGTTCCATCCTCATCGGAGGACGACTCTGCTTTCTGACGTTTGTGCGAAATTATCAGCCTGTCTTCTGGGGGAAAAGATGCTTTCCGTTTTACTCGCAAAACCGCAGCCATTTTTGCGCATACGAATGTGAAATATCACTTTGCAACAAGTAGGATCGTACATGTAACGTTCACACTCAGTGATGGAATAAAGGTTGCACACAAGCAGTGGTAGGAGAACTTGACGAGATAGAGTAGGGGGTTGCCTAGCTACGAAAATGATCATGTGACGACGCTGCGCAAGAACGTTGACGCGGCGCGAATGACACATCGCATAACTACAACTGTCAGGCAACTCTAAAATCTTTGATAATCTTCATAAATTTAGCACAACTACATCTCGTCAGGTACGTATTAAATATAATTGATATGACTTGTGACAGTTATACAAGAAAAAAGATTGTGATTATGGTTGCGATGTGTCACTCCGCCGCGCCGCGTCAACGTTCTCGCGCAGTGTCGTCACGTGATCATTTTTGTTGCTAGGCAACCTCCTATTCTATCTCGTCAAATTCTCCCACCACTGCTTGTGTGCAACCTTTATCCCATCAATCACACTGTTTCAAATTCGATGTTATTGGCATAGAGCTTATAGATATGAAGTGGGAATAGCCTATTCAAGCAATAGATTTGTTCTTTTTCCATACTCTGGCTGCACTAGTTCACAGTCTATTATTTTCCTTTTAATATAGATAAAAAAAGATAGACTGTGAACTAGTGCAGCCAATGTATGAAAAAAGAACAAACTTCTTGAAAACTGAACTCTGTGAAAAGTGTACACTAAAGCGTTCTTTTTACCAGACATGACTAGAGTCCCTATAGTATGAGTCTGGCCACAGTTGGTAAATTTGACAAACCATTTGGCGTCGTAAACAAAACAATTGACA